>JAULAV010001976.1:0-50023 GCA_030789695.1 Scilla litardierei | reverse complement strand
TTGAACACATCAGAGTTCTTGGGAATTTGGAGCTGAATTCCAACCGATCGGGTGACATCTCACCCGATCGGTTCATCTGTAGCCAATTCTTCCAAGAGACGACCCGGAGAGCCCAACTGGCTGTTCGCTGACCGTGTGAAGTCGACGAAAGTCTTTGTCAATTTTAAGGATATCTGTTCATCTGATGCCGCAAGATCCAAAGGACGACCCGGAGCTGCCAACCGGTCGGACCAAGCGAGCGGGTGAAAGCTTTGAACGTCGATGCCGAAGCATTGTAGCAGCTCACCCGATCGGTTGATACTTCAACCGATCGGGTGAAGTCGTTTTATATATACAGTTGCCTAGGTTTTCTGAAAACGGAAGCTTTGTATTTTTCTATCTTTTCTCTATTTGTGACGGCTGGAATTTTATTGTTATCTGTAAGTTCTCTGATCTTTGTCAAACTTTAATATAGTCTTAATTGCATTGCTACTACCGTGTTTCAATCGCCTGATCTTGATTTTTATGGTTGATTTTCATTTAGATTGGTTTTTAGCTATAATGTGTGAGTAATTCCCAAATCTGGGATTCTGTTGGAAACCCCTTCGTGGGTTCTCCCTGATGCGTCCATAGGACTAGGATTTCGATAGGGATTAGGAACTTAGAGGTTATGCTGGGTGTTTCATTGTCATCGGCGGGAAAAAGACCGCCTTTGACCGTAGGACAAAGGGGGAATAAACTTGGCGGTTGACTCCCTAGCCATAGCTCACGCCCTTAGCGTAGACATCGAATCCTAGCGTGCGGGAGCAGCATGATGAGATGTTGGGAGTTATCGTTGCGAGCTTAGTGCTCCCGAAGTCGGTCAGTGTTAATGGACATGGGAATGCCCACTGACCGAACCCGGGTAGTCCGGCGTATCATCCTGGGTACCGATCGGAATATCGGGCCCATGGGACGCTGGTATCACTCTCAGATGCAACGTCTCACCACTAAACCCTAATTCCGATCGTTTCCCTATCCATAGGGCGTAATACCGAGAACACATGATAGGGTGGAAACCGGAGTCCTGGGTTTCCCTTTATATTGTTTATCCTCCGTATTTACATTCCGTGACAAACCATCGATTGATCGGGCTAGCTCACCCGTAGGGTGAATTGGTTCCTCTTAGAAACAAGCACAACCATGCCTCCCTGTGTTCGACCCCCAAGCCACACTACAACACCGTGCGCTTGCGGTACAAACATTTTAAATCTGGTATCCCCCAATCCGACTGCACTCTTATGAGTTGAAGAGCCAGGGGACGTCAGGCTTTATGGCGCCGTTGCTGGGGAGGCAACGTGTTTGTTTTCATTTAGGACCCAGTAATCCCTGAGACTAGCTCATGAACGCGGTCGCTAGATTGCGTTTTATCCAAAAATTATAAAAATTTCAATAAACAGATTCTTTCCGTACCACCATTATAAATTTGTGCTATTCTTTGTACCTCTGACGCGTTTGTCGTAGCCAAAATTTTTGTTTGTCAGGTGAATTATGTGCATGCCCGATTGATCATTCATCGGAAATTTTGATGCTTACATGCCATACGGTGCTCAGATGGGGGATATGAGAATTATCCGCAGGTCGTCGCAGTTTGCAATGCTTGTGGGATGCAGGGACATACGTCCATTCATTGCCAATTTAGGGCCCAACCCTACACCCCACACTCGTATACCCACGACATGCATCAAGAACCCTCCTATCCTTATCCCCAAATTTCCACACCCCATCCTCCACCGAGATCGAGCCTTGAATTATTCTTGGAAAACTCAATTGCAACTCAAATGCACTGGATGTCACCTCCACTTCCATTACCACTCCCCCCACCGACGTCTTACCTTGAATTATTATTAGAAGACAATATTTTAAACCAAGGCCAGATGACTCCACTACTTCCACTTCAACCACCTACGACCGATCTTGAGTTGTTAGTGGCGAATTCCTTTGTAAATCAAGGCCCGACAACATCATCACCCTCATCTCTATCTCGAAAATCTATCCTTGAGTTATTGATGAAGGATTCCATGATAACCCAGGGCCAGGTGGATTCACCAATTCCATTTCGGCCTACTACTTCTACTTTTGGGGGTGAAGCAGTCGTGTCTCATACATCATCGACAACCTGCACCATGGAAGGTAACTCTTATGGATTACATTTGAAAATTTTGATATAAGTCCCCCTCCCCATGCAGGTACAATTTTTGAGACACACGGTACCGAGGAGGCCATGGAGGATGTCCATATCAACGAGGAGGGAGAGCGTGGAGCCGTGAACATCATGACTCATCCTATTGAGCCTTAAGCTCCCTTGCCTCTACCACTACCCCCACAGCTCACCCTCACTCCACCAGAGGCATCACATCCACCAGAGCTTACTGCTCCCACTCAGGGGGATCTTTTAGACCCTATTTCTGAATCTCATATTGCATTCCCCACATCTTTAGATTCAGATACTACTGCCATGACATACCCTCCAAAGGATCCAAATTCACATTATACGGAGATATATCAAGGCATGTCAGCACCTGACGAGCTCGTCACTGAACACGAACAAGAGATCATCGCATCACCACCAGGGCATAGCACCACATTCTCAGGGAGTCATCGTCAACCTTTTCCATGCTTTACATTTTATCTTGACGATACTCTTTGGGATACATTTATTGCGGGGAAGAATTTTTCATTACGGACTGATGCTCCTCTTCTTTCGAATGGTTTAGGTGGACATCATCGAGAGAAGCTTGGGAGAGTATTGCTGGAGTTCGTTGGTGTTCGTGGCACCAGAACATTGGCAGAGCCACAGAAAGAACAGGAAGAGCAGCTTCCTGCTCCGCCTCAGATCATAGATCCACCGTTTGCTCAGGTGTATCTAAATCTAGTAGTGTAAAATTTTTTTACCGCTCTCTAGTTTAGACTTGAATAAACTCGTCTCCTCTCGGCAGCGAGAGGAGCGTATTAGGATTTATCTCTTTTCTTTGAATAAAATTTGCATCCATGTCGCACCCCTCCTTCCTCTTCTGAGGAGGACGATGAGACTGCCTCTCCTGCACCTTAATTGTTCTTTTTTCTGATTTCCCCCCTAGCATATTTTCTGCATCATCATGATTATATCTTATTGCTAGCATTGTCATGTCTAGCTTGGGGGAATTCGAATTTTGTGTGTTCTGTCGTGTTTTTTCTGTGTGGTGTGCTTGTTTATATATGTCATGTGGTGTGCTTTTCTATCGTTTATTTTCTGTATTTATTTTTCCTACTTCTTTATTTTTCAGTTTTGTATGTGTGTTTTTCTCGTTTTTCATTCCTCTTTGTATTGGTGCGTATTCCCCCCCATTTTCATTGCCCTCCCGTATTTACTTTTATTGCATTGAGGGCAATGCAAGTTTCACCTTGCGGGAGTCACACTTCGTGCGTTATTTGTGTCTTTTTCTTTATTTCTGAGTCGTTTTCACCGTGTTTTACTCTCTCTCTCTCTCTCTCTCTCTCTCTCTCTCTCTCTCTCTCCCTCTCTCTCCCTCTCTCCCCCTAGAGATGACCCCATATGATGAATTGCCACAGAATCACACACACACCTAGCATGGCTTCGATAATCACATTCACTAACCATAGGAAGCTGAGTCCTTTTGCATTTCATGCATCATGGGTCCATTTTGCTTTTATGTGAGTCGTGAGTCGTGTCTAGCTTACGGTGTGCTTCTACTTTGTGATTTTGATTTATATACTTGTCCTGGAATGACCCCTAGATTATCATGCTTCGATTTGAATATGCGGTATTTGCTTCTCCTGTCTGCTTCTATATGCATGCTATATTTATATCGTATACTTCATTTCGCATGTGTCGGGATTCCACAGTTAGGACTAGGATAACCCATTTAGCCTATGCTCTGATTAGCGAAGAAAATCTCCCTTGCCCAATCGTTTAGAATCCGATTTCCTTTTTATTTTACTTGGTGCAAATCCCCTCGTCGTGTATCGTTCTCCCACTTGGGAGAGTACACACATGTATATACCCAAAAATCCAAAAATCCAAAAAAGAGAGAGAAAATAAAAACCCAAACAGAAAAGAAAAGAGAAAAGAAAATAAATGTACATATGTATAGCCAAAAACCCAAAAAAAATACATATATCCAAAACCCAAAAAAATTCCTGTGTGAATATTTTCCTACCTACCGAGAATAAAGGGAAGGCGAGAATTTGCACCGAGTGTTCTACTCCACATCTTCTCAACCTCCATCGTTTTCGAAAACACTTGGAATAGGGACCTTCTAGCTATTATCTACGCGATAGTGTGGTGATTTCCTAGTCCCTAGTTGTGGAGTCCTTGACGCATGATACGATTCGATTCTTACTCTGTTCTTATGCATGCTTGAGCTATATATTCACAGCTTATTTCAAATCGAATCGATATTTGGGTCTTTTCTTGGATTTGTGTATATGGAGCTCTATTGCACATTGTAGATAGTAACACAGTCTGCTAGCATCACGACCACACTCACTCGCGCTTTATCGCGTGGGCCCACGACACTCGTTTGGACTCGTTTTCTTTGGTTTAGTGTTGTGATTTGTCGCTTGCTTGCTAGGTGTGGCGTTTTTGATTTTGTTGGCCCTGACGGGCGATTTGGGATTTTGACTTCTCTTTCTCTCCCTCTCTCTATTTCTCCCTCCGAGCTCCTACTCTCACTCGTCTTCCTCAAGGACGAGGAAGGGTTTAGCTTGTGAGATTTTGACGTGTGTGTATATTTTATATATTCACGCACGTCTTCTTTGTGTTTTTCCGTTATTTTCCACCGTCTCGTGCCCATTTTCTTGGGATTTTTAGTTTTCTTTCACTTTTTGGTGTTTTTGTGTATTTGCAGGAGATCGCCAATGTAAGGGAAACATAACGAAGATATCATAAGTCTCCGGAGCAACGGGAGGTTTCACGCATGATCCAGGGGTCAAACGACGAAGATCGCCATTTTTCAGCCCCCCACCCGATCGATTGGACACAGCCAACCGATCGGGTGATGCACGCGTGTCCGACCCGGACGCAAGCTGAAGCGAAGTGCAGCATCAACTGCCCGGTTCGCCGACCGGTTGAACACATCAGAGTTCTCAGGAATTTGGAGCTGAATTTCAACCGATCGAGTGACATTTCACCCGATCGGTTCATCTGTAGCCAATTCTTCCAAGAGATGACCCGGAGAGCCCAACCATCGGTTCGCTGACTGTGTGAAGTCGACGGAAGTCTCTGTCAATTTTGAGGACAATTCCAACCGATCGGTTGAATCATCTGATGCCGCAAGATCCAAACGACGACCCGGAGCTGCCAACCGGTCGGACCAAGCGAGTGGGTGAAAGCTTTGAACGTCAATGCCAAAGCGCTGTAGCAGCTCACCCGATCCGTTGATACTTCAACCGATCGGGTGAAGTCGTTTTCTATATATAGTTGCCTAGGTTTTCTGAAAACGGAAGCTTTGTAATTTTTCTGTCTTTTTCTCTATTTGTGACGGCTGGAATTTTATTTTTATCTGTATGTTCTCTGATCTTTGTTAAACTTTAATATAGTCTTAATTGCATTGCCACTACCGTGTTTCAATCGCCTGATCATGATTTTTACGGTTGATTTTCATTTAGATTGCTTTTTAGCTATAATGTGTGAGTAGTTCCCAAATCTGGGATTCTGGTGGAAACCCCTTCGTGGGTTCTCCCTGATGCGTCCATAGGACTAGGATTTCGATAGGGATTATGAATTTAGAGGTTACACGGGGTGTTTCATTGTCATCGGCGGGAAAAAGACCGCCTTTGACCGTAGGGCAAAGGGGGAATAAACTTGGCGGTTGACTCCCTAGCCATAGCTCACGCCCTTAGCATAGACATCGAATCCTAGCGCGCGGGAGCAGCAGGATGAGATGTTGGGAGTTATCGTTGCGAGCTTAGTGCTCCCGGAGTCGATCAGTGTTAATGGACATGGGAATGCCCACTGACCGAACCCGGGTAGTCCGACGTATCATCCTGGGCACCGACCGGAATATCGGGCCCATGGGACGCTGGTATCACTCTCAGAGGCAACGTCTCACCACTAAATCCTAATTCCGGTCGTTTTCCTATCCGTAGGGCGTTATAGCGAGAACACATGATAGGGTGGAAATCGGAGTCCTGGGTTTCCTTTTATATTGTTTATCCTCCGTATTTACATTCTGTGAAAAACCATCGATCGATCGGGCTAGCTCACCCAAAGGGTGAATTGGTTCCTCTTAGAAATAAGCACAACCACGCCTCCCTGTGTTCGACCCCCAAGCCAGACTACAACACCGTGCACTTGCGGTACAAATATTTTAAATCTGGTATCCCCCAATCCGACTGCACTTTTATGAGTTGAAAAGCCGGGGGACGTCAAGAGCTCCTCTAGTACCCCAATCCTCCAGACGCCACATAACGTTGGGTTATGTGAACAATAATCACTTTGTTATTGTTAAACTTGCCCCAGATGGTCATATCCCTCCGACTTCAAGTATGTGGCTAAGATACCATTCCGATGTGTCAGAAGGATAGCCAGCTGCTTATGAGGATATGATGCATAAATTTCAGTCAATAGTATCTGGTCACAATATTGCAACCGTTGAAGTTATTGAAATATTGTAGGATAAAACGTTGTATCATTGTAATATGAATTATTTGTTTCATACTGACAGATTGGTAGCATGAAATTTTATCATGTCTGCTGAAATGTGCAAATGTTATCATCTGTATGGCTTGCTGTTGTGTATCATACCAATTACTCAGAGTGCAAAACGGCAGTAATATTGCTCGTTTTGCACGTTGAGTAAATATGTCTTTACCTACAAAATTGCTCCAGGTGCGAAACGGCCAAAATTAGTGTCGGTTTTGCGCTCTGAGTAATTTGTTTTAACATCAGACATAACTCCAAATTGTTCAGCGATTTGAATGTATCTTTGTTATTATATCATATAGTTAAATGTATTATAATGTATCATTGTTATTGTATCATATAGTTCAATGGAGCAAAGTGTAGCGTAGTGTATCAGATATATAATGTGGAATTGCATCGCCGAGATTGTTTTGTGCTATGAGTAAACCCATATGTTCATAAGAAATTACTCAGATCGCAAAAATCGTCACTAATATGTTGGGTTTACTCGTTCATTAAATATTTTCGTACAGTCAAAATTACTCAAAACGAGCAATATTAGTGCCGGTTTGCGCTCTGAATAATTTTATATAACACGCGCAAAACACCAAATTGTTAAGCAATGTGAATGTATCATTGTTATTATATCAGATATTTCAATTAGCATATTGTATAATATATGTTATTGTATGACAAAATTGCTCACCGAGCACTCCCAGCGATAAGTTTTGTCGTTGTGCGACTGGAGCAATTATGTTATTGGTTATAAATTTGCTCAATCCGCACATCAACTATAATATTGGCATGTTGTGCACGTTGAGCAATTTTGTAAGTCAGAAACAAAATTGCTCTGCGCGCACTCAATTCACTATAAGTTATGCTCAACGATAGACCAACTAATCAAGTTTGCCTCATACTAACTATTTGGTGAACTGGTACAAACAGATACATACTAAATTTTGTATGCTTTGTAACACAGGCAATCTCTATACTATTTCTTATAGTTTAGGCTGTTAATTAATACAAATTATGATAGTTATAACGTTGATATTATATTATTTTATTAGTATCAATAGTACTGTTAACATCGACATAAGAATATGAGTAATCCAATAGAATATATTAAAAAAACAAAATTCATGTATAATTGAGTGGGTTAAGGGGGAGTAAAAGTACTCACCGCATACAACAGCATGTAAAACTAGTCAAGATTTGAACTGTGGTGCACGTCTAGTAAAAACCATGCTATCGATAAAAATTTGCTCAGCACACTCAACGTGCTAAGTTATAACGAGTTTTGCGCGTTAGGTAAAAAGGGTTAGAGAGGAGTTGTATTACTCAGCGCGCACATCCGGTAAAATCGGTCTGAGCGTCACGATTAATAACATTTACTGTTACCGATCAATGTAAGATTACTTAGCGCGCAAAACGGTTCAAATCGTGTAAAATTATAATCGTTGTGTGCGCTGAGTAAAATATGCAAACTAAACTTTTTTACTCGGAGCACACAACAGGTCAAAATTTTGACCCGATATGTCCCGATATGACCCCTTGATAAATTCTGCTCACTGCGCACAGACATACCCTTCCACAGATTGCTCAAGGCGAAAAATCAAACGGCAAGATTTTCAAAGATTGCTCAAGGCGCACAGACCGAATTTCCAAAGATTTGATTTTTATTACTAGGATCGAAAGATACGTCACAGTGTCAACTGCTGCGTTCAAACAAATTGGTGAAGCGATAGCAATCGATTTAGTGGTGTTAAACCTAAATTTGTCGAAATCGAGATTTAGTAAGTATATACTTTTAAGTACATTTTATTTGATATTCTTATTCCAATGTGTAGAAATAGAAGTAGAAATTTTTTGATTTTACTTGCATGAAGATACAGTTGAGATTGATGGAGATGTAAAAAAATCCGAGATAATATTGATTTATTTTTTCGGCAATAATGCAGTAAATTTTTTATTCCAAGTCCAATTAGTTGTATGAATTGTTTGCTATAGGTTTATAAGGATTATAAAAATGAATTTACAACGATGCAACTTTTTAATAGTAGAGCCGAGCTGTTTCAGTGGATAAAGAGCGTCGGGCGACAACAGGGGCATTCGATTATTACCAGGGCGTCGAGTATGAGTAAATTGTTACCAGGGCATGTGATTGTCACCATGTGCAAGAAGCGGGGAATATAAGAGACACCGACCGGTAAAAAATATCAACATGCCAGTTAGAACCAATAAGTGTGGATGTCCGTTCAAATTGCGTGGTAATCAGGTGAGTGCGGGCATTGAGGAGTGGTGGTTAACATTCGTTGATGGCAGGCACAACTATCAGGCTGCTAATTATGTCGAGGGCCATTCCGATGATAGGAAGTTGCAGGAAAAGGAGATGAAAGCATTACGAGACTTGGAAAATAGAAAGGTGTGGCCTTCATCAATTTTGAAAGGCCTGAAGGAAACTCAATCCTTCAATGAAACACCAATCAAATCAATTTATAATGCACGTAACCGATTACTAAGGGGGCAGAGTGTGGGTATAGTAAACAAGTTGAAGGAGTTAGCATCACCGTATAGAATTGTGGGTGATGAGCTTGTGAAGCATGTGGATATTGTGGAGGAGGAGCAGAAGGTGGATGAGGAGAAGGTGGATGAGGCGGAGGAGACGAATGCAGTGGCTGCTTATTGGCAGGAGGAGGAGGTGGCTCTTAATGTGAAGGAGCAGAATGCTGAGAAGGTGGCTCTTACTGTGCAGGAGCAGAATGCTGAGGAGGAGGAGGAGGATAATGCAGCGGAGGAGAATCTGGATCCGATGGTTGATGAGGAGAAGGTAAATGAGGAATATGATGAGAATGCAGTGGCTGCCGAGGTGAATGCGGAAGAGCATAATGGGAAGATGGTAGAGATGGTGGAGACGGGGGACCGTAATGCGGATGAGCAGACTAATGAGAAGGAGGAGGCGGAGAAGGTAGCTGATGTGAACGTAAAGCCGAAGGTGGCTGAGGTGAATGTGGCGGATGAGGAGGATGAGAAGGTGGATGCTGACGAGTTTAAGGAATCGGGGCATACATTGGAGTTAGTGGAGAAGGTGGAGAAGGTGGAGAAGGTGGAAGAAATTGTTGATTAGCAGACTGCAGAGAGGGAGGAGGAGAATGCGGTGGCTATGTATTTTAAGGATCAGGAGGGGCATAATGGGGGTGGTGGAGGGGCATACTATGGATGACATGCTTAAGCAAATTGCTCCACTGGTTGATGTGATTTCTAAACAGCTTGTGGATGAGACGGAGAAGCCTACAATGAAGAGGAAGCCTGTTAAGGCTCCACTTGTGCCGTCGATTGCTGATCAACATGCGGAGGTGACGGAGAAGCCTACATTGAAGAGGAAGGCTGGTAAGGGAAGTAGTAGGCATGTGAAACTTCCAATAAAGAAGGCGAAACCTTCAATTCCCCATGATGATTTTGAAATCCCTGAAGAATACCGAATAACATATAAGGTGGATTTTCCTGAGTGTATACGACCCCTTATAATGGGCGTCGTAGATGTGAATGCAGATGGAAACTGTGGCTATAGGGCTATGTCAGCTCAATTGGGCATGGATGAGGCCAAATGGAAGCAGGTCAGATCTGACTTGCTCGGTGAGATGCTGAAATACATCGTCTTGTACATGCATGTTATGGGTGAGGCTGTATATAATGAGAATTTAGATGTAGTGAAATATTTTATTGATGCACCTGCATGACGGGATAAATGGATGCAGCTGCCAGAAATGGCACGTCATTGCCTCATGCTATGACTGTGTAGTACATATGCTTGCACCTCAGATGTGTGTGACATTTTTTCCCTTGAAAACTCCTCCAGTACCCCCATCCTCCAGACGCCACATAACGTTGGGTCATGTGAACAATAATCACTTTGTTTTCATTAAACTTGACCCAATTGGTGCCGTCCCTCCGACTTTACTTGTGTGGAAAAGAAAACATGACGCTGTGACAGAAGGATGGCTGGCTGGTTATGAATAGATGATGCAATTATTCGGTAAGATGATAGAAGGTAAGGGTATTGCTACCGTTGATGATATTTAGTATTTGTAAGATATACCGTTGGATCAATGTAATATGGTTTTTGTATACATATTGACCACTTGGTAGCATGAAATTTTATCATGGCTGCCGAAATGTGCAAATGTTATCGCCGGTATGGATTGAAGTTGTGTATCATACAAATTACACTGAGCGCAAAACGGCAGTAATATTGCCCGTTTTGCGCATTGAGTAAATATGTCTTTACATACAAAATTGCTCAACACACAAAACTGACAATATTAGTGCTGGTTTTGTGCTCTGAGTAATTTTCTATAATATCAACCATTGTTCCAAATTGTTAAGCGATGAGAATGTATCATTGTTATTCTATCAGATAGTTCAAGTTAGCTTTAGGGTTATTGTATCATATATGTTATTGTCTGACAAAATTGCTTACCACGAACTCCCATTGATAAGTTTTCCCGTTGAGCACCTTTATAAATTTTGTTATTGGTTACTACAATTCTCACCACGATCAGAACAAATAATTTTGACCTGTTGTGCGCGGTGAGCAAGTTTGTTAGTGAGAAACAAAATTGCTCCTTGCCCACTCAATTTTATTTGCTGATATCTCCACATTAATTCGAATAGCTATCTACACATATAAAGGCGTGAAGAAACCCCACGTAAGAGTAGGACCCACCGATGAACATACCCGTCTTGTTTCACTGCAAGCAAAGTGAGGCTTCCAGTTATAATTCACATATTTACAATCATGCCCGAAATGGTATGAAATTCAATCCCAAGACTATATCCTATGTAAACATGTCTACCCACTATGTAAAAAAAGTTACCATCTTCTGATCAGCACAAATGGTAACATTTCGCTGTGACCAAGCGAATACAAGGCAGTGTCTTACTTGGTAACTTTCTCTTCAAGGGATCAATCCTCAACAGCTTAATCCGGCACCAAAAAGCCGCGATTATTCGAGAACTAAATGATAGAGCGGTAATCATCGATTGGAGCACTTCAAGAACTCAGTGTTTGTATGTGAAGAGGGAGAGTACAGGCCAGGGCGCTTCGTCACAAGACGCATTGGAATTCTTTATTGGTGCTAAACATCCTCATATTTGACCTCGATGATGGTACCTTTAATATATCTTTATTTACCATGGATCACACCGTCTTTGAGTTGAAGCCTATAGCTAGACTCATCTTTGGCAGAGATGAATTTGACAATATGATTGTATAATAATATGTTAATGAGTTCAATTAATACATCAAAGTAAATGCCCCGGGCCTTAAGAGACTAAGTACAGACTATGAGGGCATTGCCGTCTAATTCACCATTTATCGTGCTAAGTTTCAGGAGCTCACCATGGTCATATTCATGAAGTGTATGGAGTCCGTGTAGAAGTGCCTGAAGGATGTTGCGATGGACAAGAGCGCTGTTCATGATGTTGTACATGAGGGAACCTGTCTGAGGGAACCTATCAGATGTTTCCTTGTAAACATCCGTGGAAATTCGTGCCTACATTATCATGGACATCAGGAATGCATATCTCGCTTTCAATCTTCACAATACAACTCAAACAATGTAACCACACATGATAAACGATATTGGATGTAAAGAAGCGAGATATGGGTACCTGATGTTCCCTGATATTGGGACAAATAATGTATGTTAGCATTTCGCTTAAGAAGATTAGATTGAGGTGTGACTGTGTGAGTTGATGAGGCCTCATGGGCAGATATTTATAGCCGAATTGGTCATGTAATACGGGAAAATGGTGTGTGAGTATACAGAAGAGTGCATATGAGACTACAGAACTTAGAACGTGTGCGTCCAGTAGAGTCCTCTTAATTCTACACAGAAGCGAGTAACTATCAAAATTGCTCAACGCGCAAAACGTATGGAAAACAGAAATTGCTCAATGTGCACAACGCACAACGCATGGAAGCGAATTGTATTGGTTGATGAGATCTTGTAGGTTAGGAGTCAATTTAATAGACGACTTGGACTAGCCCATGGATGAGGATGAGACTGTAGTAGAGTTACTGTGTAGCTATATAGAAGACACCGTCATGCTACAAAGGAGTTCTCGTGAATATACAAAAGACTGCTCGTGAATCAACAACAGATTGATACAAGTCAGATGATTTTCCCAAGAATGTTTGACTGTTGGGAAGCGCGTTGGAAAAATTGATAGTCACAAACAAAATTGCTTAACGCGCAGAACCAACAAATATATGGCTGTTGTGCGCTGTGAGCAAATATTTAATGGTTAACAAAATTACTCAAAGCGCACAACGGGGATATATTTGGACCTTTAGTCTACCTAAGAGACCCCGTGAGTGTACATAGCAGGGCTCGTGATTATACAGAGGAGTGATCGTGAATATACAATAGATTGATACCAGCCAGATGTTCTGCACAATAATGATTAATGACTGCCTAAGTGGTGCACATTGAGATAAACTGATAGCCACTAACAACATTGCTCAACACGCACAACTGGCAAAATTATGCCCTTTGTGCTCGGTGACAATTCCGTACGGGAATACAAATTTCATCAAGGTGCAAAATCACAAATGAAGCAAGTCCTACGCATTTAGCAATTTTCTATGCCATAATATAATTGCTCAACGCACACAACAAGCAAAGCCAGGTGTTCTCTTTGAGCATATAAGGTATTTTATGAACAATTGTTAAACACGCACATATAGCATAATTATGCCCGTTGTGCACGTTGAGCTAAAGTTGCGGCGATAAAAAATTTGCTCAACGTGTCCCACAGGAATAATTTTGCCCGGTGTGCGCTTTGAGCATATTTGTTAGTTGCTATATTTTTTTAATGCGCACCACAACATTCAATCATTCACATTCCAATTTTCATCATACTTAAAGTGATTCTGAAACATGCATACATGCAAACTTTTAGATTAAGTCTGATACTTATTCAATCTGAAGACATTTTAGATTAAATCTGATACATATTCAATCTGATTCAGAAACTACATGCAAACTTTTAGATTAAATCTGATACATATTCAAACTGATGACATTTTCAAAATGACCCACCCATTCAAATATATTGATGTACACACTGATACAGATCCAAACTGATACATTTGCCTACGCTCTTACAAACTGATACATATGACTGTCGTCGTAGATGTTTACAATGAAGGGGCGCTTTACAGGATATATTGTCAGCGTGATCTGCGTGCTTCCACCTTCAACGTCTGCGAGTTCATCAACGACCACCTTCGTTGTGTTTATTAACGTCGTTGCCGATTTTCGGCCATCATAAGCTGGATATGAGTGTCATCCTAGCAGGCGTCGTTGTAACCTGCAGTCAAGTATGAAGCCGGTTCAAAGACAACAAGTGGAACTCCGATTCCCCTGAGGCGATGTACCACAACGCAGGGTTGCATAACAAATAGAATGAGCTTTTCATCTTCGTCAAGATACAGGTACGAGCTGCTTCAATCACCGTAAGATTTCGACAAGTTGACTGCCACACACACAAGATATTGGAAAGAATGTGAGGAAGTGTTTGTGCGTCAAAGATGAGGTATAGTGAAAAGATGAAGGGTTTGATGGAGGAGATGGAGTGTAAAGAGGAGATGGAGATGGAGTGTAAAGTCGAGGAGTGGAAGACGAAATGCTCACATCTCTTCCTCGGGCATGCTTGATTAGAAATGGACGGTAGCCCTTCGTTGCGTTTATTACCATCATTACATAAGTTTCCAATATCAACCATTTATCTTTACGTGAAAAGACTATTGGATGAATTCTATCGTCCATTTCTCTCTCAAGCATGCACGAACAAAAGAAGACCTTATTGTTTCCATATGGAGTTTGTGTGAGCAAATAAAGAAGAAGATGAGAGGAGAAAGTAAAGTAAGTTGTAAGAAGATGAGGGCTCGTTGTTAGCCATTCATAGCGGAATTGGACCAATCAAAATGCAGAGTATAATAATTCCGTGATCATACAGTAATGCAATGGATCTCGGGAATTAACATTTATTTACTCAACGCGAAAAACGCGTAATCCCAACGCGAAAAACGTGTAATCCCAACGCGAAAAACGCGTAATCCTAACACGAAAAACGCGTAATCCTAACGTAAAAAATTGTAATCCCAAGTATTTTAGCTTGTAATGAAAAATAGGTTAAGTACTCTCAGTGTAAAACAAGGAAACTGAACGGTTTTTTTGCCTTGATCAACATTGATTCTAATAGGAAAATTACTCCCGGCAATAATATTCTCCACTAAGCTTTTTTAATACTGCGCACAATACGCTATTATTTAGCACGTTGTGCGCGATGAGTAAATATTTCGTGTAGCTAAGTTTTTATTTGACGCGCACAACGTTCTAAATCTGGAGAAATTTTACATTTTGTGTATATTATTAATCCACGTGGAGTAAAATTTAATCCACGTGGATTAAAATTTTACATGCCATTGTGCACGTGGTGTAATTTAACAACTGCAACTGTTTTTACTCGAATCACACAACGGGGTATAATTTTACCCGTTGTGCGTGCAGATTAATATTGCTTCTAACCAATGTCTTTTAACCCATGCGCACAACGGGTTGTGCGCTCTGAGTAGTAATACTCCCATATCACCTTTTTTAATACCGCGCACAACGCGCTATTGTTTAGCACGGTGTGCGCGGTGAGTAAATTTTTCTCGTAGGCTAGTTTTTATTCGACACGCACAACGTTCTAAATCAGGAGAAATTTTACATTTGACGTATAATCTTAATCCACATGGATGAAAATTTTACATACCGTTGTGTGCGTTGTGTAATTTAACCACTGCAACTGTTTTTACACGACAAGCACAACGGGGTATAATTTTACCGGTTGTGCGTGCAGATTAATATTGCTTCTTACCAATGTCTTTTAACCCATGCGCACAATAGGTTGTACGCTATGAGTAATAATACTTCACACTCACCTTTTTAATACCGTGCACAACACGCTATTGTTTAGCACGGTGTGTGCGGTGAGTAAAATTTTCTCGTAGCCAAGTTTTTATTCGACGCGCACAACGTTCTAAATCTGGAGAAATTTTACATTTGGTATATAATCTTAATCCACGTGGCGTAAAATTTAATTGCCTACATTCAAACTTTTACATTCAATCTGATACATATCCATTCTGATGAAATAAACCGTTCAAATATATTCATGTAGAAACTGATACAGATCCATACTGATACAAAATTTAACTCATACTCATACAAACACCACATTCATGCTATACCATTCAAACTGATACATTTGCCTTCTATATTTATACATTCAAATTGCTGCATATACCACATGCATACTGACACAAATTCATCTTGTTTTTGCTATGATCGCCATTTCCACTGAGGCGATGTACCAGACGGGTGATGAGCTCAGCAGATCCATTGCGTTTATTACCGTCGTTGCAGATTTGTTGCCATAATCTGTGGAATATGATTGTAATCGTAGACTATGGCTACCGTCTCTCTGATGCTGTCGTCTCCCAAGCTTGCCCCTTCCTATTGTCTGCGAAGAGAAGAATGGCCCCCCCGGCATTGGGCCCTGGGCGGCTGCCCTGGGTGCCCTATGTCAGGGGCCGGGCATGGCTACCATCTCTGAAGATGCTTATGAAATCGGAGGAGTGAAAGCTGATGTTGTCGTCTCCCAAGCTGGCTCCTTTTCGTGGTCTACATAGAGAAGAATGGCCCCTGGCCTTGGGCCCTGGTTGGATGCTCTGGGTCCCCTAGGTTGGCCGGGCATGGCTACCGTCCCTCTGAGGCACAAACACTCCCTCCTGTACTTTTCGATCTCTTGGCTAGCAGCTTGGGGAAATCTGCAGGAGGATATGGACAGGTATGATCTGCTTCATCCACATTCAGATTAAGCCAATTTGGCTGCCAGCCAAGAGATCGAAAAGTACAGGAGGGAGTGTTTGTGCCTCAGATGGACGGTAGCGATGGCTGGCCAACCTAAGGGAACCTGAGCATCCAACCAGGGCCCAAGGCCAGGGGGCCATTCTTCTCTACACAGACCACGGAAAGGAGCATACTTGGGAGACGGAAGCATCAGCTTGCACTCCTCCGATTTCATATGCATCTTCAGAGACGGTAGCCATGCCCGGCCTCCTCCTAGGGCACCCAGGGCAGCCACGGTCCATTTATAGCGGAATTGACCATTCAAATTGAAGAGTATAAGTCCGTTATCCTACAGTAATGCAAGGGATCTCGGGAATGAACATCTTATTTACTCAACGCGCAAAACGCATAATCCCAACGTGAAAAACACGTAATCCCAAGTATTTTAGCCTGTGGTGAAAAGGAGGGAAATTACTCTCCAGGCAAAACAAGGAAACTGAACTATTTTGCGCCTTGAGCAAAATTGATGCTATTAAGAAAATTACTCTCCGTGAAAAACTCGTAAAATTCTTTAATTTCCAGCGCAAAACAAACAAGATTGGGAAACTGCTCATCGCGTTATAAATATGGTTAGAGATGCGTATTATTACTCAGCTAATTTCACTATTACCCAACTATTAAATTTTTGTCGTTGTGCGCACAGAGTAATTTGGTCCACTGTAACCGTTTTTTCTTGTCGCGTACAATGGGGTATAATTTTACCCGTTGTGCGTGCGGTTTAGTATTACTTCAAACTAAACTCTTTTAACCCACACGCCAACGAGTTATGCACTGTGAACAATAATACTCCCATCTAAACTTTTTTATTACCGTGCACGACATGCTAACGTTCCAAATTGGGAGAAATTTTACATGCGGTTGTGCGCGGGGAGTAATTTAATCCACTGGAACCGTTTTTACCCGACGCGCACAACGGGCATAATTTTACCCGTTGTATGCGCGGATGAATATTACTTCAAACTAAGTATTTTAACCCCCGCGCACAATGGGTTGTGCACTGTGAGGAATAATACACATCTCTAACCTTTTTTATTACCGCGCACGACGCGTTATAATGTAGCACGTTGTGCGCGACGATTACATTTTACCCGTAGCAAAGTTTTTACCCGACACACACAACATTCCAAATCGGGGGAAATTTTACATGCCGTTGTGCGCGGGGAGTAATTAATCCACTGGAACCATTTTTACCCGACGCATACATCGGGGCATAATTTTACCCGTTGTGCATGCGGATGAATATTACTTCAAACTAAGTCTTTTAACCACCGCGCACAACAAGTTGTGCGCTGTGAGAAATAATACTCCCATGTAACCTTTTTTATTACCGCGCACGACGTGTTATAATGTAGCACGTTGTGAGCGACCAGTAAATTTTACTCGTATCAAAGTTTTTACCCGACGTGCACAACGGTCCAAATGGGTGAATTGTACATTCCGTTGTGCGTGTGGAGTAATTGGTTCCACTGAAAATGTTTTAATCCGACGTGCACAACGGGGTATAATTTTACCCTTTGTGTGCGTGGATTAATATTACTTCAAACTAATGACTTAACCATGCGCACAACGGGTTGTGCGCTCTCTGCGTAATAATATTCCCCTCTAACCTTTTTTATTAGCGATGTGAATGTATCATTGTTATTGTATCAGATAGTTCAATGTACAGTACAATTGTGTGGCAGAGTGTATTAGATATGTTATTGTCTGAAAAAATTGCTCAATAATCCTCAGCATTCAAACATTAATTCGTTAAGAAATCTAAACATCTAAAACAAGAAGAAAATCCACTTAAGAGAAGGAACCACCGAGTAACATATCCGACTTTTTTTAGTGCAAGCGAAATGAGGCTTTCATTTATAATTCACATATTTACAAACATTTCAGCAAGCCCAATACAAATTACAAAATCGAACAAAACAAGACATGACTGGACAAATTGAGTCCTTTTCTCTGCCCAAAAGAAGAGAAGGAAGGATTTTACTTGGCTGCTTTCTGTTTAGTGGAGCAAGCCACGGTTATTTGAGAACTAAATATTTGCTTGTTCCAGCAGCCAGGAGCAAGCAGCGGTTTTTTGAGAACTAAATACTTGCTTGTACAAACATGATGCTATTTCTGAGCAGCTTCAAGAGGGAACCTAGTGGATGTTCCCTGAAAATGGTCAAATTACTGAGAAGAAGCGAGATATGGATACCTGATGTTCCCTGATAATGGGACACATAATGTGGCATAAATATTGGTTTAGCAGTTGGCATAAGAAGAGTAGATTGAGTTGTGAGTTGAGGAGGGCTCGTGGTCGGCCATTTATAGCCGAATTGGACAGAAGAGTGCATATGAGTCTACAGATGTGAGCCCTTGTGTGTACAGTGGTGTTCTCGTGCATGTGAGTCTATAGATGTGAGCCCATGTGTGTACAGTGGAGTCCTCGTGATTCTACAGAATAGGGCAAGTAAAACAAAATGTATCAAAATTTACTCAGCGTGCATAACGGAAAAGATTGGAAAATTACTCACCGCGCAAACCCATCCATCCGATTTGTCGCTTTGTGCGCATTAAGAAATATGAGATTACCCTTAAAAATTACTCACCGTGCAACATTTGTATATTTTGTATATTCACGAGCACAACATCTGTAGACTCACGGGTTCTTTCCGTAGACTCACAGTAACTCAACTGTAGTCTCATCCTCATCCATGGGCAGTCCAATTCGTCTATAAATGGCTTCCATACCCACAAGACCTCATCAACCACTACACTTCGTGATGATAGTATTCTATCTGATTCTATTTGATTCTACTTGTACAATAGTTTTTCTTCAACATGATATTTTTTTGTTTTTCATGAATGCTTCGGCTACAACACACAAAGATGGCCAATATACTAGAGGCAAGTGATGTGATGCTGAAATTGAATACATCACTTATATATGGACTCGAAGATGTTCTTTGCTTCTTCATATTTTCTTTTTTGCTTCATTACAATGTTGTAGTTTTAGGTTCCATCCTGAAGCGCTCAACTGGTATCTTCTCTCTAACTGTGCATACACCGTCTCTCTAATTGTGCACTTAGCGACGCTATTTTATCTGGACATATTATTTTAGTTATATGTTTGTTTCTCAGTTTAACAATACAAATTCTAACTATTATTTCATTCTGCTTGATGTAGATAGATTCGAAGGTAATGGAAGAGCAATTGAAAGTTACTCCTACAATTTCAATATGGACCATATCCTTCATGATGTAGATGCATGTAAAGAGAATGGGAAGGCGGTAGAAAATGACTCCAATGAAATCATGCTAACTACGCAACGAACACACTGACAAATCAGATTCATCCCTTCACAACAGGCAAAAGGTGTGACCGTTGTGCGCACTGAGCAATACTGTATAGCTGGTACATTGTGTTGCTCACCAATTTGCACCTTCAAATCTTCCCAGGAGATCTCCGCGGCCCTTCTAGGATAAATGAGCATTTGCATGATTTCATGCGTCTGAACGTAATGATCTTCAAGATTTGCCACACTCTCATACAAAGTATACATGCAACCAAGGGATGGCTGCTTGCTGGCGAGGCAAATGCTGGTGCCGATGGGCATAATGAAGAAACCGAAAAGGATGTCGACAAAATCCTTGGCGGATTCAGCAAATGCCACACGGTTCTTTTCCTTGTCAACCAGAAGCTTCAGGGATACCAACTGATTTTCATCCTCAGACGCTGCTTCATCATCATCGGATACCCTGCCGGTATCTTCTCAGTCTTTTGCCTCCTGTTGCAGAGAGGCAGACAAGACGTTTAAGATATAAATCCCTTGGCTTAGTTTCATAGATTTCTTGTTGTAAACATCATCGATCATCATTATTAGTCTTTCTCTCTTAATTTGGTTATTCACCATTTTCATAATAAATAGTTAGTTGCAAGCTGAGCCAAACTGTATACAATTAGCCACAATAACTCATCGCACACAATAGGCAAAAGCCCTGACCGTTTTACGCGATGAGCAAAACTGTATTCCTTTCCTCAACATTAATCACCCTGTCCTAGGGGCAAAAGTAGTGACCGTTGTGAGCACTGAGCTAAAATATATACAATCCTGTGATTTGTTACAATATGACCCGTTGTGAGCACTGAGCTAAAATATATGCAATCTTGTGATTTGTTACAATATGACCCGTTGTGAGCAAAAATGTATACAGTTGGGTAATATTACTCAGCATGCACAACGGGTCAAATTACACCCAGTTGTGCGCGTTGAGCAAAACTATCTACATGAACGAATAATTACTCAGCGCTCACAGAAGGCAAATTTATAACCCGTATTGCACGTTGAGTATTTATTATCACTGTTTATTTACTCATTTCGAGATTGCGAACCGTCACACGTCCAAATAACCAAACAAAGGATTCTTCCCTCTCATCAGTAAGAAGAGCACATCCAAATAAAATAGACTGTTTATGATGATTGACACCTGTAAAAGGTGCAAAAGGCAACATGAAACGATTTGTCTTATAAGTGACATCAAATACATACGCGCACATTAATATTGCAACATGATAGACTGTTTATTTACCTGTTGTGCGCGCGGATTAATATTGCTTCTAACCAATGTCTTTTAACCCACGTGCACAACGGGTTGTGCGCTCTGAGTAATAATACTCCCCACTCACCTTTTTTAATACCATGCACAACACGCTATTGTTTAGCACGTTGTGCACGATGAGTAAATTTTTCTCGTAGCCAAGGTTTTATTCGACACGCACAACATTCTAAATCTGGAGAAATTTTACATGCGGTGTATAATCTTAATCTACGTGGCGAAAAATTTTATCCACTGTAGAGTAAAATTTAATTCACGTGGATTAAAATTTTACATGCCGTTGTGCGCATGGTATAATTAAATCCACTGCAACTGTTTTTACACGACACACACAACAGGGTATAATTTTACCCGCGGAATAATATATTTCTTACCAATGTCTTTTAACCCACGTGTACAACGGGTTGTGCGCTCTAAGTAATAGTACTCCCCACTCACCTTTTTTAATACCGCGCACGACTCGCTATTGTTTAGCACGTTGTGCGCGATGTGTAAATTTTTCTTGTAGCCAAGTTTTTATTCGATGCGCACAACGTTCTAAATCTGGAGAAATTTTACATGCGGTGTATAATCTTAATCCACGTGGAGTAAAATTTAATCCACTATGGAGTAAAATTTGATACACGTTATTGTTGCATAGAGTTCAATGTAGCATAGTGTAGCATAATGTATCAGATATGCAATACAGATGTTAGAAGAATTAAATTTAGTAAGTTATAACGTTGTATCAATGAAATATGGATTTTTGTATGAATTTGACTATTTCGTAGCATGGACTTTTATCATGTATGTCCAAAAGGGGACAGTTTGGAGATTGTTTTGCGCGATGAGTAAAACCATATGTTCATAATAAATTACTCGGAGTTTTGCGCATTCATTAAATATTTCCGTATAGACAAAATTGCCCAATGCACAAAATGGACAAAATTACACATTACATGTAAAAAATTATTTGAATGATATGTTAATATTACTGAAATATATATATATATATTTCAAAATCAAAGTAGTAAAAATACACATTGTATTAAGGGTCAAATGATTATAACCGCAAAGTCGTTAAATTACTCCACGCGCACCACGACATGCAAAATTACTCTTGATGTGAGTCGTTGTGCGCATGTGGTAAACCATTATGCGCGCAAAACGATTAAATTCCAGTAAAATTATAACCATTGTGCGCACTGAGTAAAATTATAACGGGTAAAAAATAGGGCCCGATAGGACCCGATATTACCCCTTGATAAAGTCTGCTCATAGCGCAAAGATAGACACTTAACATATTGCTCAAGGCGGAATATCAAAGGCAATGTTTTCAAAGATTGCTCAAGGCGCACAACCCAAATTTCCAAAGATTTGATTTTTATTTATTGGCTCGAAAGATACATCACAGTGTCAAATGCAGCGATCAAACAAATTGGTGGAGAGAGCAATCGATTTAGTGGGTTTTAACCTATATTCATCGAAATCAACATTTGGTAAGTATATACTTTTAAGTACACTATAGTTGAAATTCTTATTCAAATGAGTATAAACTGTTGTAGAAATTTGGTGATTTTACATGCATGCAGATACGGTTGAGATTGACGGAGAAGGTACAAAAATCCAAGGTACTATTGATTTATCTTTTCTGTAATAATGCTGTAAATTTTTGATTCCAAGTCCAATTAGCTGTATGAATTGTTTGGTACATGATAATATGGATTTTGCAAATGAATTTACTACCGCGCAAAATTTTAAGAGTAGAGACAAGCTATTTGAGTGGATAAAGAACGTCGGGCGAACACATGGGCATGTGATTGTTACAAAGTCGACGAGTTTGAGTAAAACATCCAATAGGATTCCTGCTGTTTACTTTGCATGTGAAAGAAGCAGGGTTTATAGGGGACACCGAAAGGAAAAAAAGACCGACAAGCCAGTTAAAACCAAGAAGTGTCAATGTCCGTTCTCATTGCGTGGTAATATGGTGGGTGTCAGCGTTGGCATTGAGGAGCGAAAGTTAACCATCATTTTGGCAAGCACAACCATCAAGCTACTAATTATGTCGAGGGCCATTCCGATGAAGAGAAGTTACATGGAATGGAGATGGAATCATTGAGAGATTTGGCAAATAGCAAGGTGCGGCCGGCTGTAATTTTGAAAGTCTCGAAGGAAAATCCAACCTTCAATGCAACCTCCATCAAATCAATTTATAATGCACGTAACCGATTAAAAAGAGATAAGAATGTTGATATTGTAAAAAAGTTGAAGGAGTTAGCATCGTCGTATAAAATTGTGGGTGATGAGCATGTGAAGGAAGTGGAGAAGGTGGATGAGGAGCAGAAGGTGGATGCGACGGAGCAGGAGAATACAGTGTCTGCAGATTTGCTGGAACTGGAGCATACTGGGGAGTTGGTTGGGGAGGAGGATAAGGTGGTTCGTAATGAGGATGATCAGAATGCTGATGAGGAGGAGGAGGAGGATAAAGCAACGGAGGAGAATGTGGAGTCGCAGGTGCATGAGGTGAATGTGGAGGAGGAGGAGGCTAAGAAGGCAGTGCCTGCTGAGTTGAATGTATAGGATTTTGTTATTGGGGGAGGAGGTGGAGACGGTGGAGACAGTTTCTCTTAATGTGGAGGTGCAGAATGCTGAGGAGGAGGAGGATGATAATGCAGAGAATTTGGAGCCGAAGGTGCATGAGGTGAATGGGGAGGAGGAGGAGTCTGAGAAGGCAGTGGCAGTAGCTGCAGAGTTGACCGTAGAGGATTTTGTTATTAGGGAGTTGGTGGAGACGGTGGAGACGGTTGCTCTTAATGTGGAGGAGCAGAATGAGGAGGAGGAGGAGGAGGATAATGCATTAGATGAGACTGTGGATCCCAATGTGTATAAGGAGAAGGTGAATGAGGAGGAGGATAAGAAGGAGTGGCTGCTGAGTTGAATGCTGATGAGCATACTGGGAAGTTGGTGGAGACGGTGGATACTGTGGAACGTAATGTGGATAAGCAGACTACTGAGATGGATGAGGTGGAGAATGCAGCTGAGGTGAATGTGGAGCCAAAGGTGGATGAGGTGGATGAGGTGAATGTGGAGGATGTGGAGGATGAGAAGATAGTGGATGCTGAGTTGATGGAAGCAGAGCTTACGTGGGAGTTGGGGGCAACGATGGAGACGGTGGATCATAATGTGGATGATCAGACTGCTGAGAGGGAGGAGGAGATGGCAGTGGCTACGTATTTTGATGAGCATGAGGGGCATAAGATGGATGACATGCTTAAGCAAATTGCTCCGCTGGTAGATGTGATTTCTGAGCAGCTTTCGGATGAGACGGAGAAGCCTATAGTGAAGAGGAAGCCTGTTAAGGCTCCACGAGTGCATTCGATTGTTGAGCAGAAGGCATAGGTGACGGAGAAGTCTAAATTGAAGAGGAAGCCTATGAAGGAAAGTAAAGAAGCCGAAGCCTTCAATTCCCAATGATGATTATGATGATGAATTGCCTATCGAATTCATAATACCATTTTAGTTGGATTTTCCTGACTGTCTACGACCCCTTATAGTGGGTGTCGTATATGTGAAAGCAGATGTAAACTGTGGGTATAGAGCTGTGGCAGCTCAATTGGGCCTGGGTGAGGACGCCTGGAGGCGGGTCAGAATTGATTTACGAGAAGAGATGACGAGCCACAACGTCTTGTACCAGTGAGTTATGGGTGCTGATGTATATACTAAGAATTTAGAGGCAGTGGACAATATGAATCATTGTCCAAGACGAAAATGGTGGATGCACTTGCCAGACATGGGACATGTCATTGCCTCATGCTACAGCCGTGTAGTTTCATACACTTGGACATCTTCAATGTTTGTCATTTTTTCCTTTTAGATCTCATTTAGTACCCCTATCCTTGAGAATGCACATAACATTGTGTTTTGTGCAAAATAATCACTTTATTTTTGTTAAAATTTACCCAGGTGGTCCTGTCCCTCCGACTTTAGTTATTTGGCAAAGAAGCCATTACGCTGTGGCAGTAGGATGGCCAGCTGTGTGTAAGGTTAGGATGCAGAAATTCAAAGATATGTTTGTGACGCCCCGCTTCCCATTAAGCTTGGGAGCGAGGACGCGAGCGGGTCTGCATGTGCAAGTAAGGAGGAGGTACTTTTGCTTTTCATTCCTCCTTGACTTAACACAATAAACGTCTGTGTGAAATTTTGCAGGTCCTTGCATGCATACTCAGAAACAACATAGATAAGAAAAATATTATTACAATCTCAATCGTATCAAATTAAGTTACAACAATGAAGGAAAAAGTGGGTCTTATGACCCATACAACAAATGTAAAGAATACACCGAAGATTCACTGGTCCAACAACTCCTGGTCCACTGATTCAGCTATCTCAACAAGTCCTCCTGGTACTCTGGCTTGTGATCTGACATACATTCCAAAAACTCGAATGTATGTCAGCAAGGAGCTGCAAGTAAAGGTAAGACGTCCCAAGGCAAGGTGTATGAATAGTAATAATTATGAAGCATTAATTGTTTGCATAAGATGTCAACAACATGGTTATAAACATGGAAATTTTAAAGAAAAGTAAAGTACTCCTCAGCATGACAATTTATGTAAACATGGCAGGAAAGTAAAAGGCAGTGCAAAAAGTAAACGTGGCATGTCAATGGTCGTAGCGTGTACTACTGGCTACAAGATAAGACAAAACAAGACAAGACAATATGCGTGTCTCCATGGTTCATGACTTAAGGTTAGAGGGCGTCCAAACCCTCTAAACCTTGCGACCGCTCAACCTAACTCCACCCCAAGTGCACAAGACAATTCCGTTTAAAGGATCACTCTCTTTGCTAGGAGAGTGCCTTATTCCTTGTAGGTTATCCATACAAAGGATCACTCTCTCTGCTAGGAGAGTGCCTTATTCCACGCAGGTTCAATACAATTCATGCATGAAGTTACATGGCAAGGCAAGAATGATGCCTGTCTGTTTTACGATGTTTATCAACATGGCAGTTATAGCATATTGGGCCTAGACTTCGTCATCAAGTCTAGACTGTCGTGAGTGTATCCTAGACGCTATCATTTCATGTCTAGGTCTCTTGTTTATATTTTACAAACTAAGGAAAGTAATGGCCTAAACGTGGCCGTGTCAACGCAAGTGAGCACACTTGCCAGCCTATTCTAGTGTACAAAAGGATGTGAAGCATATGTCCATGTTGTTTTAACATTTCCATGAATTACAACATTCTAAAACAAGTTAAACGATGAAATTAATTAGTTGTTTATTAAGCATACTGCAATTGGGTATTTTTCGTTATTTATTCAAAAATCATAAACATACGATGTTTTATGTCAATGTGTCACAAATTAAGTATGGGTCGTCATGGTATTTTTAGTGAGCGTCATTTCATGGGTCAAATTCTTGTTATTCATCTTTAAGTGAAAAAGACAATATAATATTTAAACTTCAAAAATTCATAACAATTCGAACACTTGCCTGATTTCGATGAACTTGGTGTCGTTGGGTTCGTCTCGACGAGCACTACGTACGGTATGTCCGGTTTTCTGGTTTGATTAAACATATAACAGAATTAGGTTCTTTCCAACATATTAGAAGTGATAAAATGATTCCTACGATGTCTAACGGTTCAGTTTTATTAGATCTTCTATCCTAGGGTGTGGGTTATAGCTTAGTGATAGTGTTACTAACCAGAGATGTAGCGAATGGTCAAGACGCAGCAAAGGTCAGCGAATCGTGCGGTGTCTACATCGTCTATGACATGGAAGCTCACTACGGTAGCGACTCGTGCGGTGTCTACATCGTCTATGACGTGGAAGCTCGCTGCGACAGCGAGGGGAGGAGCGGATAGCGGTGACTGTGGGCTGTCGGCAGTCTGTAGGGTGGCAGGTGGCGGCCTGGGTGCTGTCGGTGCTGGAGGAGGGCAGGTTGGTGGATGGCAGGCTGTGGAGGAGTTTATTAGGGTTTCGGGGGCGATGTTTTGTAGAGGGGAGAAGGGTTCTGGGTTTGTGTGGCCTGTAGATGAGAGGGAAGAAGCTGCGCACGGAGGAGAGAGGTCTAGGCGCGCGGGCTGATAATGGCCGGAGGTGGCCGCACATGGAGGAGGAGCTGGGCACGGACTGAGGGTGGCTGGAAGCCTGCAGCAGGCTGGGGGATGATTGGCGGTGGTCTGGGGATGATTGTCGGTGGTCTGTAGTGAGAGGGGGAGAGGTGACGGCTTGGAGGGTGCATTTGCACGTGGAGAAGATGGTAGCTTAGGGTTCTCGGGCTTGGGGTGCTGTACGGCAGGGTTAAGGATGAAGGTTTGGGCAGGGGCTGGTAAAGGCAGGGAAAGCTGAGGCGGCGTGGGCTTCGGTAGCGGGGAGGATGGCCAGAGGGGCGCAGCTGGTGGCTATCGGCGTTGGGAGGAAAGTGGAGGAGAGGGGTTGAGCGTGAGAGAGAGGTGAGGGTAAGAGGGAGGTTGAGGGTTATATAGGGGAGAAGCCTATCTTAGGTTTGTAGGGGAAGGGAAAAGTCTAGTGCGGCTGAAGGCTTAGAGTTAGGCCTAGGGTTTTCTTTTGAGTTGCTTTTGTATGCTTGTGTACATGAGTAGTTAAAGGCCTAGGTTATTTTGTTTTGTATACAATGAAATGCAATAAAAGGTGGCAGCTGGGTTTGCAATAGGGTTAGGGTTTTTAGAGTATAAGAGGAAAGATTTTTTTTTGATTAAATGAGAATGATTTTGACTAATTAAGAAAAATTTAAACTTAGGAGTAAATGGAAAGGACAAGGAGTTTAATTGCAATTAGGGAGAGGATTTAAAATGAGTAAAAGTCTCATATCCAATTTGGAAGTAAATTCGAATTCGAATTTAGATTTAAAATAATTATTTAATGAATCATATATTAATAGCATAGCTAATTAAAAGGAAATAAAAGTCTCCCATGCTGAATATGGAAGGGAGATTTGAAGTTGAATTTTCAAATTTGAAATAATCATTTAATGAAAATATTTATAATGATAGATTTAAAAGAAGTTATAGCTAAATACGTATTTAAGGTACGTAGCTAATACTAGTACGTAGTATGAATACATAATACATATATGCATTATTACGGATACAGAAGAAAATGTACAACAAGGGATATGATACGAATAAGATATGTATTATTAAAATACCGGTCATTACAATGTTAGTAGGTCAAGATATTGCTACCATTGATGACATTATTTAATTTTAAGATATAATGTTGTATCAATGTAATATGATTTTTGTATCATATTGACCACTTGGTAGCATGAAATTTTATCATGGCTGCTGAAATGTGCACATGTATCATCTGTATTGCTTGATGTTGTGTATCAAACAAATTACTCAGAGCGCAAAACGAATTTAATATTGCCTGTTTTACGCGTTGAGTAAATATGTCTTTTCTTACAAAATTGCTCAATGCGCACATCGGGCATATATTTGAATCGTTGTGCACTTTGAGCAATATGTCTATGCTGATAGAACAGTCTGCATAAGAGTAATATGGAATATGTCTATGCTAATAGAATATGTCTATGCTGATAGAATATGTCTACGCTGATAGAACCGTTGTGCGCTTTGAGCAATATGGCTATGCTGATAGAACAATTGTGCGCTTTGAGCAATACGACACTCCTTAACATATATGTCCCCCGTCAACTTCTGCGATTTCATCGACGACCAACTTCGTTGCGTTTATTAACGTCATTACCGATTTTCTGCCTGTTTAAGCTGTCCCGAGTGTCGTCATAGAAGGCGTCGTTATAACCTGCAGTTAAGTATGAAGCCAGTTCAAAGACAACGGCTGGAACGCCGATTCCCCTGAGGCGATGTACCAAATGTGCGATGCGCTCAGCAGCTACGTTGCGGTTATTACAGTCGTTGCCAATTTTCTGCCATGATCTACGGAATATGATTGTCGTCGTAGATGATTGCATTGAAGTGGCATTTTGCCGGATGGTACAGACGCCTCCAACTAGAGAGTGCTCGGGCAACGGAAACTTGTGCACTGAATCTTTTTGACGAAAAGAAGAAGGCAGTGGAAGAGGTTCATGGGTAGAAGGAGATGTGAAAATTGAGCGTTAAATCCATCCTGCTCATAATATGCAATGGTGGGGATACATACCCCTAGTATTTTTCTCTATTGATATTCCTTTAGCATAATTCTCATCTCACTTTCGAGACCATCCATGTAGCTATATAAAATTGTATGTTGATCTGTAATCAGACCAGTGCTTCCCTGAGACCGATTGATTAGAGGTGAAAATTGTATGTTTTCACCCACTAACTAAAGTTATTTTGTGCATGATTTTTATATATTTGAGCTCTGATATGTCCATTTTGTGAATACTCTTTCATTTGTTAGCCAAGCAATTTTATATGCATGAAAGAACACTCCAGTAACTCAATCATACTTTAAATTTAATTCAGGAATTTTTCTGGATTTTTCAGGATTTTTTGGAGGCTCAAATGCTTGATGGGAGGTCAAAGTCATAAGGGGCCACCGTCCGTGTAAGGTATTTCACAGGGCTGTATGGCAAAATCAGCCAAAAGAGGAGCTCGCATGGCTGTGCCACCCTTTCGCACATTCGTGCCTTAAATGAAACATGATGGCTATTTCTGCAGGAAGTTCCACACGGCCATGCCGCTCTCTCGCACGACCGTGCACCCCGAGCTCCAGCTGAAGGCCAAATTAATGGATGATTTGAAACGACCATGTCACTTAGTGACACAGCCATGTCAACTCATATTTTTTTGGGTGATGTTGGTTCGGGTCTGCTATGTTTTAACTCGAATTTGGACCCGATAAGCCTGTAAATCTCAGCCATTTATCTGGAGAACGTGTGTAGGACTTTCACCAGCCTATGGGGGTAGCCCTAACTTAAGGAGGGAAGGATGAAGTGGCCTAATCACTTCTCTTCCCTCATATATTCAAACTCAGAGGTGCTAGCTTGGAGAAGAGGAGGAGCTCAAGGAGAAAAGCTTGGGAATTATCTCAAAAGGGTGTTCTTTTAGTCGAAAGTTTATATTTTTATTTGTCTCCTTGACTTTTTCTATTTGTATGAACCATTGGTCATGTTTTTGGAGATAATAATGTTGCCTTTGATTTCTATGAGTAGCTAAACTCCTTGTGTGCATTCTTGGTGGATTGATGTTTGTATGGCTTTTAGATCTCATCTCTAGCATGATTTTATTTTTCATAAGTGGATGAAACTTTGAGAACTAGGTTGTTTGTTGGAACTCTAGTGAGAAATCCTTAGAGATGAACTATCTTAATGGACCATCTCTAATATGCTTATTGTTATTTTCTCAATGTTTCAATCGCTATTTTTATTGCACCCCACATGTTTGCTTAAATGCCAAATTATCCAACCACTCTTTCCTTAGTTGGATGAGAGGTTGTAGTTATTTGGGATAGATTCACAAGCCCCACAACATCATGAACCCATGAACACCCACACTTCTCACCTTTGAGTTCTCTCCTACACTTTTCTTCATTTGCATTATTCACTTTTGTTTACACGAAAATCCACTCAATCAACCCTCCCCGTCAAAAAGTGGTATTTTTCTCATAGCTATAGCTATTTGTCAACCATTGTTGATCATAAACGAATTATCCCTGAGTTTGATCCTAGGCTCACTAGGAAAATTACTACTTAGCGACCTTCTATATTTGGGAGTTAGCATGTGCACAATTCCGCATATGCCACTGACTTGTGAGTTCTATGACACCATACGCTTGCGGTAATATTGTAAAACCACCTAACATAGCCAATGGAATTATTGTTAGTCGGCTAATGGCTCGGGTGGAAAGAAGCGCTAGTCATTTATATTAGTCGACTAATGGGTCTTTTAGTTGACTAATGAATGTATTAGTCAACTAGGAGCCAATGTTAGTCGACTATACATAGCTGAAAAGAAAAGGCAGCTTATTTGAATTAATCGACTAACAGTCCTATTAGTTGATTAATGATATTGAGATGTTGGGTATGATACTCGGATATGCTAGTCAACCAGTACCCTTTATTGGTTGACTAATAACATTATAAAAAGCTAGTTTGGACTTAGAATCTCGGGGTTTTGATATGGTTTGAGTCTATGATTATTCTACGTCATAAACTTATGATTTTGTGGGTAGGTGGGTGGGTCTTCAAAACTTTAACAATAAACCTATGACAAGAAATAAAAGTTTTATCAATAAGCAAAATTCCATTCCGTTAAGCTTGATTGAAGTCGATTATCATCCATGTTCTTGTCATAGGTGTAGTCATCAATTCTTCTAGCCTTGACACCTCGACATGTACTCCCTATTATCTACACAAATCATATTTGTGACAACATTGGGCCGTCCTTCGAAGAGAAAAGAGATATTTTTATCAGTATAAAGGAGATCATTGGGGATGTGATGTCGAGGCCCATGAAGCCCATGAAGTCCCTAGGGAAGGCCAATCATTGGCCTAGTCAAGGCCTAGCCACGTCTGACCGTTGTGGGCCCTAATCCCAAGGGATCAGTTGATAGTGAGATTAATATTTATGGCAGAATAAATGGACACCGGTTAGTCCTCTCTTTCAGGAATGATCGTGCCACTATTATGGTAAGGACGTTATTCACCAATGGCACCGAGGGGACACCCTCATTTATAAATAGTCCTAACGTCAACAAGACAAAGGGGAAAAGCTCCAGAGATACTAAGCACTAGGTAGTCTGCTAACTTATTCTCTTACTTTTCACTTATATTTCTTCCTCTATAACTCGTCGTGACAGTAGCAAGTCGACATCCCAATATGTCACTCTTGACTGCCCTGATCCTTCTTAAGTCCATTATTAACTTAAGCATCGGAGAGGATTGGGGTCGGAACCTAGATCCGACCCCCTGATGATTTGTTTGTGCTGTAGATAGCTCGACAGTCGACTCAGCAGAAAGTGCAAAACTACTCAGAGTTAGGTAGAGCTTAACCCAGATAACTTGAACTTATCTCTCCCTAACCCGTATTTACCTATCCTTGGGTCCTACTCTTCAGCCGACGAAGCACCACGTCAACAGCAATGTCCTCGTTAGCTCCACCTCACTGTTTGGCAAATTCATTCGTCAACAGTTGGTACTGTCTATGGGAAACTACTAGTCAACATCCATGTCTTTACTCAACAAAGGACTATGACAACTGACCCCACCAATGAAGGGTCCACAGGACCATTCACCACTCGGGACCCCGATGCCCCGATCATCCATGAAGATTCTGGTTCTTCTTTGGAAGGGAAACTAGAACCACGCGTGGTCTTACAAGAGCAGTTCCAATCATTCTTGCAAACAGTAAATGCTAATATTCAAGCATTGACTGCCGTCATAGAGCGCCTGTGCAGCAACTGATCGCTTCCGGATATACACCCGAAAAACAATGTAGTTTTATCGTAAGTGCACGGTTAAGTGGCAAGCGGGTATCGAATCACATGGAGGACGAATGACGGTACTCTATTTCAATTACTGAGCTATTGGGTGGAAAAATCGTTTGGGAATGGATGGTGTAACAATCGTTCGAGTGTTAATGCAAATTCAACATAATAAAGTCGTCTACGGCTAGGGAATCCCCACTATGGATTTTCGAGTTATCAACGTGAGTTATGAATAACCATGCAATCAAACTTGGTTAGCCGCAACTCTATGGAGAACTGACTCACGCTGTCGTGCTATTGTAGGTCTATATCAATCCAAATTAGAGCCTCGCTGTCGCTCAAGCCTAACTCAAACCGCTAGCATTAAGGTCGACAATTATGTCCAATCCCAACTCAAGCTCGCTATCGTGCAACTTGGGTTCGGATCTAGATCATGATAGTTCATACTCGTTCATAGTCGTGCAACGAGTATGAGTATAGGAAAACAATAAAAATGCTATCTTTGGTCACTGTTGCGCACCAAATCTCGGGAATTTCTATTGTAAACCAAAATCGAATATCTAGGGCTTTCTTTAGATCAAGATCCTCTGTCGAGCTCACGATCTAAGAGAAATCCCTATCTATTCGTAGTAAATCAATCAAGATCTAAGCTTTCTAATAAGCTTAATAGCATGGCAATTCAATAGATCTCACAATTCAAACATTAGATCCATAGGGTTCATCCCTTTGCCCTAGAGCAAAGGAACTACTCACAATTCATATTAGAAATCGATAGAGAGACAAGATCAACAATGGAATTCATCATGCAATCAATATTCAATAAGATATATAGCATAAAAATCAAAACTTGCAAGAGATTAAGACAAACCAATGTCGCCAAAGAAGCTTTCAATAGAAAATTAAGATCCAATCTTCAATCTCTCGCCAATAAAAAAGCTAATACTCTAATAAGAAACTAAGGAAAAATAGTTCTAAGAAGTCTATCTGGTCTCCCTAGGGCTGGAGACAAAATTGGGCATAAATACATGCCCAAAAGAACCAAAAAATGCAGACCAAACTACCCTTACGCCGCCAGAAACCCTAGTTTTTCCGACTGGGTGTCTCAGCCGAGTGGAAATCTTACTCGGCCGAGTGATAATTCTACTCCACCGAGTATGACAGTCTGCAGATCATCATAAAAAACAGATAAGTTGGCCTGGCTCTCTTAGAAATCTTGGCCTCCACTCGGGCGAGTCGAGTTCTTGCTAGGCCGAGTGGCATTCACCACTCGGTCGAGTACATTGTGGTACTCAGGCTGGCAGATGTTGTTGTGTTAGTTTTGCACGGCCGAGTAGGCTGATTCACTCGACCGAGTGAACTGCCTTGCTCGGCCGAGTGGCCTGTTTCAGAGCTCATTTCTTCTCCTCCTTGCTTCCTCGTCGATTCCTTCGACGTCCTTCTTCTTCCACTCATTCTCCAGCGCCGTTAACTCTTCGATATGATCATGATCGATGCTTCGGCATGCATGCAAGTCATCTAGGCTCTGGTCGGCCCCAGATATACACCCGGAGAACGATTGTAGGTTTACTGCAAGCACACTGTCAAGTGGCGAGCGGGTATCGAATACGAGGAGGTGGTGTTGGCTCCAATCTATCCTAGGTTGGTTTGACTACAAATGTTTTATTGGTGGAGATGGTTATGGAATGATATAATGGAAATGATGGTGGATGTCGGTGTCGGTGATAAAGAAGTTAGATAAAGTATCGATTCAAATTTAATACAATAAAAGAGTCTAGAGCTAGGGAATCCCCACTACAGATCGTCATACATCATTGTAAATAGTGAATCTCAATATTACTAGGGTTGTGTTAGGGTGAACTAGTCGTAACTGAATAGATAACCAAGCTCACGCTCTCGCGCTATTACCGGTCTATAGCAACCTAGGATATGGCCCAATCTCTTGCAAACCCTAGCCTAAGCCACTAGCATTAGGATCGACATCATCGTCCAATCGCCCCTCGAGCCCACTCCCGTGCAAACTCGAGTTACGATCTAGGTTGTGATAGTTCGTATTCGTCCAATCTCTTGCAAATGAATATGTGTATAGATTTATAATAAAAATCCTAGCTTTGGTCCAATCTCTTGCAAACTAAGTCTAGAGAATCTTGATTATAAACCTAAATCGAATATCTAGGCCTTCCCATTGATTAGAATCCAATCTCTTGCAAACCCCAATCGATGGAAATCCCTAGCTATCCATAATAAATCGATCACAATCTAACCTCCTAGCAATTCTAGCAATTTAGAAATTCATTCATCACAAATCTGAAATTAGATCCATAGGGTTCATCCCCATGCCCTAGAACAACAAATCTACTCAAGCATAGCAATAACGATATGAGAATCAATAAAAATCATTGCTTGCATACAAAAATATAGAAAAACAAAGATTCAAATAACAAGAACAAAATACTTAGCTTTGATGAAGATCTTCAATCCAAATACAAGCTTTTAGATCCAAGAGGGGGCCTAGGGCATGGCCTAACCTCTAAAATAATCACTAATAAAACATTTTGGGAACTCCTCTAATGATGGCTACAAACCCCTTATATAGCCCCCAAAACCCTAGCAAAAGCCCCTAAAATCGCCCAAAAAATCGTGACCAAACTGCCCTTGCGCAACCCAGAAATCGCAACTTACGCAGCAACGGAACGGCTCACTCGGCCGAGTGACAAATGTCACTCGGCTGAGTGACAAACCCTGTAGATTTTCAGTAAGTCGGGGGTTTTCGGGGGTCTGTCTTCGGAGGTGACTCGGCCGAGTGGCTTTACTCACTCGGCCGAGGGGCATTCCATGCTCGGCCGAGTCGGAACTCTCAGGTCTACTGTAGATTTCCAGTAAGTCGGCCTCTTTTTGGATGGATTTTCCCATGCCACTCGGGCGACGAGATCTCCATACTCGGCCGAGTGGTCTATCGTCACTCGGCCGAGGGCACGCTAATATTCCTCTGTTGTGCGTGTCCGGTCTGGTCGGCCGAGCGAGCTTCTTTGCTCGGCCGAGTGAGTGCTTCACTCGGCCGAGTGACATGCTGTAGATGCCCAATCTTCTTCGTTTCTCCTCCTCATCGCTCCTACGAAGTTTCTTCTTCTTCCACTCATCTTCCATCGCTGAATGGCCCTCAAAAGAGCTGTGGGTGACACTCCAGAGTGGGTGCAAATCCTCTTGATCTCAAAATCACTCCAAATCGCTCCATATCTCCTGAAATACGACAAAAACAAGAAATAGTGAAAAGCATCGCAATATTGTCAAATAATCGTGAAAAATGCGATATGAGCGATCAAAACGGCATGCAAACATGCAGAAAAAGGTGTAAAATATGGAGTGATCAGGCTCCAAATTGCACCCGATTGCTACATATCTCCTGAAATCAGACGAAAAATGAGAAATAGTGAAAAGTATCGAAATATCGTCAAATAATCGTGAAAATCCCAATATAAGCAATCGAAATGGCATGCAAGTATGCAGAAAAAAGGTGTAAAATATGAGCATATCAAAATCCCCAAGCTTGCCTTTTACTCATCCTCGAGGAAGATGAGTAGAAAGGCGAACTCGGTGAATAAAAATAAAGAAAAAGGGATGAACGAAAAAGAAGATGAAGAGGTGGAGATGCTGGATCATTCTCTCAGAACTTGGAATTGCATACTCAAATAGCATGACCAATGAATATAAACATGCTAAAGCTTTTCACTTCGATACCATTTCATATGGATGCTTTTGATAGAAAAACTAAGAACCTCGAAAATCATATGAAACATGAAATCATTTTTAGAGTCAACATTGTCAAGGGAATGTAAAATGATATACACAATCATAGATCACATAGTTTTCAATTGACCACTTTCTACTTGGAGTATAAGAGATATCACACATTTCAATTCGATTAGAATAGAAAAGATGGTTTTCATGAATTTCATGCCGATATTCAATTCATAGTTGTCGTTATACTCTAAGTAGTCTCCCTAAGTATCAAACATTACCTAGCTTAGGTTGTCATGCACATATAGGTAGTCACTCTCTCACACGCCATTGGATCCCCTCCCCCAAGCTTATCTATAAGCGTGGTGTCATCAAATATATAAATACGTCTTTGCCCCAAATTTTTTTCTTTTTGTAGCTCCAAAGAAAAATAAGAAGAAAGAAAGGAGGAAAGATGGGATTGCGTATATACAATGGAACATCTATTTCTCTCTTTGTATATACACAAGCACTATCCCAAATAAGATAGAAGGATATAAATATTTATTTTTTTCTTTTGGGACTTATGGAGCTTCCCTTTTTTAGCATGGGAAAGATGCAAATACAAGATTCACTAAGGGGAGATACACCAATGGCTATAAGTATATAAATGATATTCACGATATGTGGAGAAAGAAATATACATAACGCTCAGTTCACTCTTGTATGTGCACAACAACTTCAGCAGGGTAATTTAATCTACTCAGTTTGATAACAAAAAAGTAAACTAATCCAATCATATCAAGTGGCAATCATTCATTCAACTTGGAAGTTCAAAGTACATTTCATGCAAAAAGAAGTGACAATAGAAAGACAAAGCAGTACTCCAAGTATAGGCAATCAATGCATGAAGCTTGGTGTGTTTTCTACGAAGGGTATACAATAATAGTTCCCAGACTCAGTTAATGCTAAAATTTCATTCAAATTCATATAATAAGCGATGGAAGTTTTTTTTCTCAAATGCATATCAATGTATCGCATATGATATCAGAAATGAAAACGATAGCATGACAAGAGAATACGTGCATAAGAGTAAAGCAAACTCCAAGATATAGTCATCATATGGAATTCGTCTCTAGCAAAGAAAACGAAATAAAAAGAAAATAAAAAAACTAGATATACATATGCAAGTCACTCCAAAAGTAAGAAAACATGATGCATGGCAAGAAGAAGAAAAAGTGAGTGAAAATGAGTGAAAAATAAAGAAAGATGAAAAATAAAGGTAAAAATGAAAAAAATAAAAAGTGCGTGTGTGAACACACTCCCCCAAGCTAAACATCACATTGTCCTCAATGTGCTAAGTGTGGCACGAGGACATATTAAATAGGGGAGGGTGGGTGTGGATGCATGCATGATGCAAAATAAAAGAGAAAATAAAGAAAGTAAAATACGGCATGATATTTGCAAATGATGAATGCAATAGGCATGCAAATGATCGATGGAAAATGCAAAATGCAGACCAGATATGGACCAGAAGGGCAAACTCCCCCCAGAATGATATGTATAATGGTGCCCTGCAAAAAGTGATCAAAATATGTTGGCAGGCAAAATAATGGCAAAATGATGGGGCGGGAGGTGGAAAGTGATAACATGGCAGGCATCAGGTATACGTGCCTAGGCTGGTGTTGGGGCGCCATCACCTCCCTGTGGTGGGGGCGATGGCAGCGGGGTGCTGGATCCTGAGGGATGCGTCGGGGTGCTGGTGGTGGAAGCTGAGGCAGACGCTCAAGGATCTGGTTTAGTGTGTGCTGAATACCAGGCAGAATGGCGACGTGCACCTGCACAGAGCTAACAGTGGCGACGAGAGCCCTAAAATCCACTCTGAGCCCACTCACGGCCCCCTCGACAGCACGGAGATGCTGGACAAGGGCGTCGGGAGCGGGAGCAGAGGGTTGCACAGGAGGGGGACGGGGCTGTCGTGTACAGCCACCGTTAACTATGGGGCCACTAGTGGGTGAGGGTGCAGGGCCGTGCTCGCTAGATGACGCTCGGCCTCAGTGGTAGGCTGAGATACAGGAATGTTCTCAGAAGTGCGAGCAGTGGCAGCGGATGATGGTGCAGCGATGGAGGAAGAGGCATGTAGAGAGGTTGTGGACACAGAAATGGGGACAGACGTCACGACACTCTTGGTGAAAATGGTGGCAGCGGAGACAGAAGCGTCGACGACTGGGAGGTTGTGAAAGAAATAGAAAATGGCTCCCCAGGGGTCGAGAAATCGAGTGAGGATAGGGTCTTGGCCGCCGAAACGAAGGAAGGCTCGCCGCTCTCAAATGCTGCGGGGGTGGTGCTCTCAGGGCTTATGTAAGAAATGGGATCAACGCTCAATGGCTCAGAGGAGGAGGAGGTGGTGGTGGCAGACATAGAAACAGAGTTCCCGATGCTGGCAGAGGTGGGGACAGAAGTGCCGGGAGATAGAATCAGATCAGGTGCAGGCTGTGGAATGGGGATCTCCGGGGCTAGAGGGCCTAGAAGGGGCTCCTACTGGGTGTCCTCGGGCTCGAGTACATAGGCAGCTGTGATGAGGAGCTCTATCTCTGGTCTCCACTCCCCACCGGCGGGTCTTATGTGGGTCCGAGCAGGGCTCGAAAGCACCATATAATCCGCTAAATATGGACCCTGTAGCCAAACCCAATTGTGCCAACCATGAGGACGCTTCATCCTCATACGTGCCATAACATCTATAGAAAGGGAAGTGGGGCCCGTAGGTCGAAGCAAGCCAGCAGAAAGCTCAATCCCGCACATAGGAGCAAGCAAGGTGATTAGACCGCCACAATAAATCATCGTCCTGGCGATGACAGAGGAAACAATTCAGTCAAGATACCAGCTAGCTATATCAATCTGAATGGCGGGGACTAAGACGTCCCCGTCGCCCTCGAAGGCGCGCGCGCTCTCTCTCTCGTCATCACGTATAACATATAGAACTCCGGTATAGACATCGTCCCAGGCTCATACCTCGCAAGAATGGTGGTCGCCATAAGGCGCGGAGCAATACATAGGCAAGGGTGGACGATAGAGGAGGCCTTGGCCCGGCTAGGGTCAAAGGGAAGCGGGGATCCAGTGATCAAGATCCAGAATGTGTGAGGATCAAAGGAAGCAGGGGTGTGGTGCATGAGACCAAAAGCATGATCGAGGTCATGGACATGGGGCCAATGGAAGTAGGCACAAAGCATATCGAGAGTGATCTCACACTCCCGATCCATCAAGAGAATGGTGCACCACCTGGGAGTCCATTGAATAGAACTCAAGACCACGAGGGTCAGACGGACGTAGGTGCCCGTCGACACCGAGAGAAAATCACGATACCCCACATTGTCGTACAACTGGAGTAGCCCATGAAGTAACCCTAGGCGATCATGGTCATCTAAGTGTGTGAACTAAAGGATACGATCAAGCGCTGGGAGAGCCTCTCAAATTTGACGCGGTGTGCATCATCTCTGAAAGTGATCCTAAACGTGTCGATCATTATGGCGGGCTGTACTGGTGGGGGTGGAATCGGTGAAGTGGGTACTGGGAGTGTAGGAGGTGGATCACTAGGAGGCAGGGAGTCCATTCTAGAAGAAGAGGGACCGAGGTCGTTGGTCCTCTTCTGCTTAGAAGTGGGCTGCCGCGAACTAGACCTAGTGCGCTGGGGCATCATGGTGCCGTGAAATGTGCAAATAATTACAACATGCTCAAAATAAAATAGGAAACAAGTGTACCAAGCACGATGTAAATCCTCGTAAGTGACCTGAACGAGAGATGCCTCTTATGCAGCTCTAAATCAGCGCTCGATCTCCCCCAAGCTACCCTGAAGCATAAAAACAATGGATTAGCAATGAATATCACATAATTGAGGGGTTGATCAAGAGAAATAGATGTAAATAGGGTTCAATTTGGAATTCGGGGTGAATTTGGGCCTACGAAAAGGGAAATAGAAGAATAGGGGCATTTCTGGGCGTGGAGGTCCGGCGATCACCGGCCGGCGGCGAGAGGGGAGGCGGTGGAAGATGCTCCGGTGAAGGGGGGTCGTGCAGGTTGGTCGAGTCGATGGCGGCTCGAGCGAGTCAGGGGAGAGAGAGAGAGAGGGAATTTGGTGATTTGGGGATTATAATCTCGAGCAACTGACGATTCAAAATTTATAGGGCTGAGTTGGTTCAAGTTACTAGGCCGAGTGAAGATCATCACTCAGCCGAGTCGCAATTAGAAATAGAGTAGGGTATTTTCAATAATTTTGCGTCAGTCTCCGACTCGGCCGAGTAGAACTCGTCACTCGGTCGAGTAGACTAGGTTACTCGGCTGAGTAGACATGCCTCCCAAAGCATTTTAAGAGCTAATGGTGTCAAATTCACTCGATCGAGTGACAAAACCACTCGGCCGAGTGGCATATTATTTCCAAAGAGGGGGTTTTCGAGACTTCCCTGTACAGTACCCTACTCGGCCGAGTATGGTCTTCACTCGACCGAGTGAATAAGGCACTCGACCGAGTGGGCTGCTCTTTTCAGCTCCAGACTCTATGTTTTGCGACACTTTTTGTTTTTTCCTCTCCCATCAATCTCTTCCCTCCTATGACAGTTAAGCGCATCTCTGGAGTGCTCTCCATCGCCATGACCGTCCTCCATTCATATGGACTCCTATCGTCTTCTTCCTGAAATGAAAAATGTAGCCCGTTGTCAGATTCTTCCTAGACTTTTGACTCTATAGACTAGTAAAGATCTAAAAAATGAAAGTAAAATTCAACTAAAACTAAGATAGAACCGTCGGGTTGCCTCCCGACAAGCGCTCGTTTAAGGTCTTGAGCTCGACCACTTAAGATTTGGCATTTGGCGCATGCTGTTCGGTGCATAGGAGATGTGCATGTCGAACTTTGCGGGGAGGCCTTGAGCGTTCATATGTAGCGTTAGCTCTTCTCTGGCCTCCCTAGTGTGCGTCTCATCTCCAATGTTGTTGAGGGATGACTCCCCCAAGCTAGTGTTCTCGATATCTTTCTCCTTTCCCGGTGGTGGAGATGTGCTCGCCGGTGACTTTTTCTCCCCACGTTTCACCGTAGAGAGCTTGCAGAGCTCTCTAATTCGTTCGACATCAGTGTCGTTCTTCTCTTCATTGGTGGGCGTGATTTCTTCCTCAATGGGAGGATCCTGTGGTTCTTCAATTGTAGTGCATTCCTTGGTATTTGGGACCCCATCAAGGCTCTCCATATTGAAGGCTCCAACAGCATAAGGCATGGCTTCATCTATTACATCATCAAGGAGGTCCACGTAGTCCACTTCTTCCGGCCAAGGTCCTTGCTTCATTGTCTTGGGAAGATTGAATTCAACCGCGATGTTGCCAACATTGAGGGACAACGTTCCTTCCCTCACATCCACTATTACTCCGACAGTGCACAAGAAGGGGCGTCCAAGTATGAGTGACATATCTCCCTCTTCTTTTATGTCCATGATGAGAAGTGGCATGGTACACAAAGATCTCCCGGTATTTGAAGTGGCACGTTCTCGGCAATCCCCATCGGTCTAGTAATTCACCCGTCGACAAGTTGGATCTTCATATCAGTGGCTTTGAGGTCGGTCCCCGTGTTGAGCTTCTTAAACATAGTGAGCGACATGAGGCTTACGCTTGCTCCCAAGTCTACCAAAGCTTTTTGGAGGGGGACGCCGCCAAGGTTACATGGAATCCGAAAGCTTCTGGGGTCTTTCATCTTCTTTGGCAACTTCTCCTTGTTGGTGAACCAAGTTCCTTGCTCGGCTAGCATGATCTTCCCCATTCGCTTCTTCCCCGTAATTAAATCCTTGAGGAACTTGGCGTACAATGGGATTTCAATTATCGCATCTAAGAACGGGTGTTTAGGCTAATCCCTTGTAAGTACTCCAGAAATTTTGCGAACCTCTTTTCCATCTTGGCCTTCGCCAACCGTTGAGGAAACGGTATGGGTGGCATGTAGGTTCTCTCCTTTTGAGGTTCGTCCGCTTCAGATTTTTCTTTTTTATTTGCCGTCTTGGGGCTATCTTCTTCATTAACTTGCTCCTTTTCGACCGGAATTTCCTCCGTTGGGCCTTTAGTTTGAATCATAGCGGGAGTGGTGTCCTTCCCGCCTCTCGTAGTCATCGCAACTACTGTGTTGATGCGGTCGGTGTTACTCCTCGGGTTTTGCTCCGGTTGAGCCGTCAATTGTTGTTGAGCCTTGTTGAGCAAGTTGATTTACTCCGCCAATTGTGCCATAATGGTATTGAGAGAGTCTTGGCTCGCCGTCAATTTTGCATTGGTCTTCTTTTGCTCGGCCATGAACTCCTCAACTCTAGCTTCATGCTTGGATCTCGTTGGTGCCGGTGGTGGGTTTTGTGGTCTCCATCCTTGATTATATCCAGGGGTCTATAAGGCCTTGCTTGTTACCTTTGTTGATATTGTTGTTGTTGGGACGGCCTTTGTTGATACGGTTGTTGTTGTTGAGTGGGCCGGGCTTGTTGTTGTTGAGGTAGTGGTTGTTGATGAGGGGGAGTCAAGGCTCCCTCATTGTTGGCATATGAAAATTCGGGGTGACACTTGGTAGCCGGGTTCACCTAATAACCGTTGTTACCCCCTCCGGCAACGTATTGCACTTGCTCCATGGCTCCTTCATTTTTCTCGCTCCCAACAAACATGACTTGGCCTTTGTCTTGCCAATCACTCATGCTCCCTCCAGATGTCGGTGTATTGGGCACTCCATATGACTCGCACATCCTCTTTTCAATCCTCTCGACAACTTTGGAGAGAGAGTCAAACTTTGTGGTCAACTCTGCCACTGCTTTTACTTCATAGATACTTGTCAGCTTTGAAGATGATGATGATTGGCCTCTCTCGTCGGCCCATTGTTGATTGTTGGAAGCCATTTCCTCTAGCAATGCTGTGGCATCCTCTGGTGTTTTTGATAGAATAGCTCCATTGGCTGTGGCGTCAATTGTCATCTTTGTGTCCGGCCGCAATCCATTGTAGAAACTGTGAACAAGCTCCCAATCATCGATGCTATGGTGGGGGCATTGATATTGGAGATCTTTTGAACCGTTCCCATGCTTCATAAAGAGATTCTTGGGACCCTTGCTTGAAAGACATTAATGCGTTTCTTATCTTCATGATTTTGGATGGCGGGTAAAATTTGTTGACGAACGCGCTCGCTAGCTCGTCCCAAGTAGTGAATGTCCCAAGAGCTTGCGTCCTTAGCCAATATAAAGCTTTATCATGAAGAGTGAAAGGGAAGAGGCGCAACCGGATAGCATCCTTCGGCACATTCGGCCTCTAAAAAGTGGCGCACTTCACCAAGAACATTAGTAGGTGGTAATGCAGGTTCTCTTGAGAATTCCCATGAAAGGGATCTTGTTGCATCTGTACAATAAGCCCCGTCCTTAGTTCAAATTTCTTGTCGGTCGCCAACTCCGGCATAAGTATGGAAGATGTAGTAGCTGAATTGTTCGGGGTAAGTCTATCCCGGATGGAGACAAGCCTAGTGGTCCAACGTAACCGATCATCTCTAATTTCCTCTGCCATTTGATTCTCCTCTATAATTGATCTCTTTTCTGCTCTCAGTTTCCTTGCCGTGCGCTTGATCTCAGGATCAAATAATATATCTTCTTCGGATGCCTTCGATCTCGTGTTCATGCATAGAAAAGGAGAAACTAGAAAGAATTGTTAGCGCAATAGAGGAATAAAAGACAATAAAAATAAAATAAAGAAGGAGAAATATCTAAGTAAGGAAAATAAAATACCGTCGCCTCTCCAGCAACATCGCCAAAAACTTGATCGCTCCCAGATATACACCCGAAAACAATGTAGTTTTACCGTAAGTGCACAGTTAAGTGGCAAGCAGGTATCGAATCACAGGGAAGACGAATGTCGGTACTCTATTTCAATTACTAAGCTATTGGGTGGAAAAATCGTTTGGGAATGGATAGTGTAACAATCGTTCGAGTATTAATGCAAATTCAATATAATAAAGTCGTCTAGGGCTAGGGAATTCCCACTATGGATTTTCGAGTTATCAACGTGAGTTATGAACAACCATGCAATCAAACTTGGTTAAAGGTGAACTTGCCGTAACTCTATGGAGAACTGACTCACGCTATCGCATTATTGTAGGTTTATATCAATCCAAATTAGAGCCTCGCTGTCGCGCAAGCCTAACTCAAACCGCTAGCATTAAGGTCGACAATTATGTCCAATCCCAACTCAAGCTCACTGTCATGCAACTTGGGTTCGGATCTAGATCATGATAGTTCGTACTCGTTCACCGTCATGCAATGAGTTTGAGTATAGGAAAACAATAAAAATGCTAGCTTTGGTCGCTGTTGCGCACCAAATCTAGGGGAATTTTGATTGTAAACCTAAATCGAATATCTAGGGCTTTCCTTAGATCAGGATCCTCTGTCGAGCTCACGAGATCCAAGAGAAATCCCTATCTATTTGTAGTAAATCAATCAAGATCTAACCTTTCTAACAAGCCTAATAGTATGGCAATTCAATAGATCTCACAATTCAAACATTAGATCCATATGGTTCATCCCTTTGCCCTAGAGCAAAGGAACTACTCACAATTCATATTAGAAATCGATAGAGAGACAAGATCAACAATGGAATTCATCATGCAATCAATATTCATTAAGAGATATATCATAAAAATCAAAATTTGCAAGAGATTAAGACAAACCAATGTCGCCAAAGAAGCTTTCGATAGAAAATTAAGATCCAATCTTCAATATCTCGCCAATAAAAAAGCTATTACTCTAATAAGAAACTAAGGAAAAATAGTTCTAAGAAGTCTATCTGGTCTCCCTAGGGCTAGAAACAAAACTGGGCTTAAATACATGCCCAAAAGAACCAAAAAGCGCAGACCAAACTGCCCTTACGCCGCCAGAAACCCCAGTTTTTCGACTGGGTGTCTGCGCCATTCGGCCGAATGGAAATCTTACTCGGTCGAGTGATAATGCTACTCGGCCGAGTATGACATTCCGCAGAGCATCCCAAAAAATAGAGAAGTCGGCCTGGCTCTCTTCGAAATCTTGGCCTCCACTTGGGCGAGTCAAGTTCTTGCTCGGCCGAGTGGCATTCACCACTCGGCCGAGTACATTGTGGTACTCAGGCTGGCAGATGTTGTCTTGTTAGTTTTGCTTGGCCGAGTATGTTGATTCACTCGGCTGAGTGAACTGCCTTGCTCGGTCGAGTGGCCTGTTTCAGAGCTCATTTCTTCTCCTCCTTGCCTCCTCGTCGATTTCTTCGACGTCCTTCTTCTTTCACTCGTCTTTCAGTGTCGTTAACTCTCCAATATGATCATGATCGACGCTCCGGCACGCGTGCAAGACCTCTGGGCTCCAAATTGCACCCGATTGCTACATATCTCTTGAAATCAGATGAAAAACGAGAAATAGTGAAAAGTATCGAAATATCGTCAAATAATCGTGAAAATCGTGATATGAGCAATCGAAATGGCATGCAAGTATGCAGAAAAAAGGTGTAAGATATGAGCCTATCAGTAACCGCCATTGATGGTAGCTGGGCCGCAGCTCTCCACCTTGCTCCTTGGCCCCAGGGGCAACTGTCTACTCTAAGAAGCTAGATGGATGGTGGATCGAACATGGAACATTAAGTCAACCCTCTTAATGATGTTACTCCTCTGCCTCGGTGTAGACCTGAGGCTGATAACCTTAATGGAGGCCATGATGATGAGATGGGCGGCAACAACCACTTCACCGGTCCCAAGGGCCCATGACCCTCCACCAATGGAAGAGCATCCTGTCGTGTGAAGAAGTTGGCTTGATTCGGCGCAGTAGAAGCAGATGTATGGCAGACAAGTTATCTTATGCAGAGGTAACTTGACTGTGCTCGGATCCGACCTATCTGACTCTGCACAAGTCAGATACGAGGATGCTAGGCATGTGGCTTCTACATCGCAGATGGTCATTTGGCGCAGATGGTCATTCAGCACAGTTGGTCGTTCGGTTATCAGTTCGAGTCCGATGGTCGATCGCTCGGTACTAGGTCATTGGGTCGTAACATGGTTAGAGTCTGTGTTCGGTCGAACGGTCGTACTGAGACTCGAAGGGAGGAATGCTCGTATGCAAGGCTCAGCACTTGGGTCGTTCGACACAGAAGGAAGGTCGTTCGGTCGAAGGGAGCCCATTCGGATGTTGCCCACTAGGATGCGGTGGAGGCCCACTAGGACGCGACAACATTAATTACATACAGCGGTGATTGGATTGGATGCTGTAATTGTCGGGATCTGAATCCTAGGAATTTCTAGACAATGATGACACCTATTGTAACCTAGGGTTATATATAGGGGGGTTTAAGCTAGGGTTTCGTGAGGACACCATTGTATCCTTTGAGAGAGCCACCATTTGTGAGAGCCAACTTTGAAAGATTGTATTGTGAGCTGTTGGAGAGATCTTGTGTGCTTCTTTTTCGTTGGACATAGAGAAGATCTCTCTCTCTCTCTCTCTCTCTCTCTCTCTCTGTGTGTGTGTGTGTGTGTGTGTGTGTGTGTGTGTGTGTGTGTGTGTGTGTGTGTGTGTGTGTGTGTGTGTGTGTGTGTGTGTGTGCTTCACCCTCGCTCTCACCCATGCCCACCACCTTGGCCGCCCCCTCTACCGACGCTCTTCCTCCACCGCCGTCGTCGCCCCGCCACCATCGCTCGACACCGACCAAGCACCACTCCCAGTGTCGCCCACAGCCTCCGTCATAGCTCCCCCACCACAGCGGCACCCACAATGCCCCAGCAGCCTTTCCCTCCGCTTCCACTGCTCTCGCCTGCCTATCTACAGCGCCGTCGCCACCCCCAGTAGTCCTGACGACCCATGGCAGCCCATAGCCCTGCAAAATGCCCCCAGCTGCCTCATGCTCCCTCGCCGTTGTTGCCACCATGAGCGCCGCCGCTTGCCACCATCAGCTTCGCCGTTGCTGCCCGCACACCCTGTCGACGCCGCTCCCCGCCTCTGCTCTGTCGCCGAGCAGCAGCGGACACCCCCGCACCGCAGCAGCTCACGCGAAGGAGGGATGTAGAATTTTATATACGTATAAAAACGTATATATGTGTATAAATACGCGTATATATATTTATTATATTGGTTTATTGGTTTCAAATTGATGATAAATAATATAAAAAGCATAAAAATACATGGTAAGGTTCAGAAAATCGAGCGTGACGTCCCGGACGCACTGGCACTAATTTCATCACGATCAGGCGAGTTTATTTTCGCCAACAAATTTTTAAAGTTTAAATCTAATTACGATTTTTTATTTTAAAAATTAATATCTTAATTATTTCACGTACACTGACATACGAGAAGATTATATGTCGTAGTATATAACGAGACACTCGTTTTGACAGTTTAATTGACGTATTCTGATACGTATTTTATTCCGAAGAAATTATCGAAAGTCTACTACAACTATTTAAAATTAGTTTGTAAATCCATTTTAAATTCTAAAAATCGTTTATAAGCTTTTAAAAATTATTAAAGATACCACAAGCTTCAAAAAAATATTCCCTTCTTGGGTAAAATTATATTTCTCATATCTAGCCTGTCTAAAATTTTAGAACGCTTGTTGACACCTTTTCAAGCTATTATAAAATAAAAACAGTCGAGATAAATAGATGGAAAATGGTACGACCTATAACCAATAAATTCTTATGATTGCAGGTACCGATTCTCTTGCACCAGCACCCTTGGAAGCTCTAGCTCTAGCCCCGGCTTACTACCACTTCAAAACCGGTAAGTCACAGCGAATTCTAAATTTTGATACTGGCATAAACTTAGGATTTTGTAAATAGCCCCAGAACAACTTTTGACCTGAACAAATGACTAGAGACCTAACTAATTATGAAAATAATCAACTACAGAACGACTATTCACTTCAACCAAAATTTTTGTATTCCATGTTTGTTGAACTTGTCTTTATCCTCAAATTTCTTAGCATCCGCATTACGTTGCCTTCTGGTTTTAAGAAAGTCAATAAGTGGTCATAGTTTAACTATCCTAGTCGGTAGGCCCAAAATAGTGCTTCTCTCAAGCGCAAGAGTCCGTACAAGTAATATAATCTGAGAGTCCAGATGTCGAATCCTCGGGAGAAAATCTGTTGAAACCACAAAGCTTAAATCAAATAAAAAGCCAACGTAGAGAAACTAACCACTTTAAATGGTGATGGTGTGGATTGGTTTGATGGTGATTTGTGAATACGTGAACAATACGAACAAGAAAAATTCGAGAAAATATTTATGAGAAGTATGCACATGGTATGGGTTCGTAAGGATCAATGATTCGTATTAATTTGGTTGATTAAATATAACTCAATAAATTCCCCTTTTTGGAGCAATTCATCGGAAAATACCCTTTTGGGGATTAAAGCACAAAATTCAATAAGATTGTCGCTAAATTTATAATCTTCTAAAATTAAGATATGAAACTCCCTTTTGGAGAGATCAAAACTCACTCTTGTGGGGCGATCATCTACTCTAACACGTTCTTTTGGAATATGAAAAAGTTGATTTTTAAGCCAAAGATCACAACTTTATCGACATACAATTTTAGCGCAAAAATACAACCAAACGAATACGAATCACATCTCCTAACTACGCCATACCATGCACAATAAGAATTTAGATACTCATAATGCAAGAAAAATCAAGTTTCATAGCAAAATACATTGTTCTAATAGCAAAATACAATGAAAAAGACCCAAATACGGGGTATAAGTTCAAGAATTTATCACCAAATCTCCAATATAGACACCAAAACTCTCTGGAAATACGAAGAATAGCCTCTGGAATTTTACAGAATTTTTCAGAGGAGAAATACGGCTCCTAGAGCCTCCAATACGCCCTGAATACGCCAGGAATACGCTCAAAAACCCTAGAAATACCTTATATAATAACATTGCGGGTTTAAGAGGCTTATCGGGTTCCAAACCCGCACCCAAAAGCGTTTAAAACCCAAACCCATACCGCTGAACACTGTAGACCGTCCATCAAAGCGGGATTCGACCACGTTCCGCCACGTGTTCTTCAAAATTCACGCTCCACCCGTTCTTTTGCTCCGCGCCCGCATCCGCACTTCAGCATCCGAGTTCAGCTCATATCCATCGGTGGTCGTTGGATTGCAGATCGTGCAGAGCTCGATGAGCCACGTCGCCACCCGCCAGTTGCCGCTTTGCAAGTGCTTCGGCCGTTGGGATCCGTTGGATCGATCAAGCAGCGGCCCTGATCTAGCCACGTCGCCCCGCTTATATGCATCGCGCTTTTTGATTTCGGATCGAAGCGGGGGAAATTCGGGCCGTCGGATCTTGATCGCGTGGTCTGGGAGCGGCCACGTCTCACGATTTTCGCCCGCTCTCCGAGTCGCTGCTTCGCGTGCTTTGGTCCGTCCGATTGGGCGGGGAGTCGTCCGATTGGCGCCACGTGTCCCCAAACTCCCGCCTATTTTGTTTCATCAAGCGGTGATGCTGTTCGTTGGATTGCGATCGGACGAACGTAGACGCGCCACGTCGCTTCGAGCTGTGCGTTCCGTCCAAATCAAATGCGGGGAGATTCTAGCCGTTGGATCATCATCGAACGCTCGAGATCAAGCCGCGCCTTCTTTTACCTTGTCCGTTGGATGGAGGCGTGAGTGGCTGGGATTTGGCCACGTGGAGGTCGCTGAATTAAGCACGTATTCGAAACTGTATTT
>JAULAV010001975.1:0-35954 GCA_030789695.1 Scilla litardierei | reverse complement strand
CCCTGTAGTTGGAAACCCCAACACTCGGATACCGGCTAGGTGCACCCCTATGCCAAATACACTTCCTGGCTCGTGATCCAGAAGTGAGCTCAGTGAGTTGGAAACCCCAACGCTCGACACATATGGGTGGGGTAAGAGATAAGCTGCCACCTGAGCCCCGAGTTGGCCTGATCCGCCACTCCGGCCAGCAGGCGAAATCTCTAGTGCTTAAGTGATAATCGTGATAAGTGATACGTGAATTAGTGATTTGGTAGCTTTTGCTACATCGTGCGTGCTTGTCTCTTCCTTTAAACTGTTGCATCATACTTAACTGCCATGTCATTGCTTAATATTATAAGTGCTAGGTTGTTAGTTACTTTCAGTTTCCTTGCTCTATTCTTTCAGACTTGCTGACATGTGCCGCTTTCGCTTTTGGGTGACGCATGTTAGACCCTGAGCCTGAGTTACTTGCTGAGGGTGAGGTGTTTGCAGACGCCGAGTTTGCGCCTGTGTTGGACGAGGACTTCGTAGACACTGGAGATCAGTCTTAGTGTCTACGTCTAGTTTTGTTAGATCTTTTGGGTTGTCAGTGCGTGGCACCTAGTTTGATACTCTGTTATATTTGTGTTTTGTTGGCCTTGTTCTGGGCCTTATGACTCTTCCTTTTAGCCTGGTGGCTTTTCTGTGATGTTGAATATTTTGTGGACAAACTGCGGGATTGGTATTTCATATCCGTCTCATATTATTATTATTGTTGTTGTTGTCGTCTCGTTTGCAATTACAGGGACCTGCTTATACTAAATTTACGCTTATCGGGCGTGCGGCTTCACAGCTCCACGCTTGAGCGGACCTTCTCACGTCTCGCCTCCATTTTAGCGAAGCGGGGCATGACAGGTTTTAGTGGTGGCCCATGCAGGTCCCTCTGTAACTGCAATTATCGGGATAAAGATAATAATATAAGATTGTCCAATAAATAAGTTCGACATCTGAGCCCTAAGCTATGAGTCTAATTGTTTCGTTTTATGTGTCATTAGATGGCAGGAAGGTGAATCACCCGTGGTGATGGTAGTGGTGCGCCCCCTCATGACGAGGAGCCTGAGCGGGAGCCCACTAACAGAGAGATGATGCGGATGATGATGCAGATGATGCAAGTTCAGCAGGGTGTGCTTCTGCAGGTGCAGAATGCTCCGGTGACTCGAGCTGCTCGGGGTGGTGGAAGCCCCTCACCCTGAGCTTGGGGCGAAGCAGTTCAGAGAGCTGGGTCCTGCATATTTTGATGGAACCGAGGGTCCACTAGCTACTGATGAATGGATGAGGAATATCGATGACAATCTGAAGATGTCCAAGGTCAACGAAGTTAGTTGGGTTGACTTGGCGAAGCGCCAGCTGAGGGATAACGCCAGGAATTGGTGGGATGCTGAAGAGAAGATGTTGGATGAGCCGATCGTCTGGGCTACCTTCAAGGCCAGATTTGATGGTGAGTTCTTCCCAAAGGCTGCCAGGGAAGAGATGCTACAGCGTTTTATCGATCTGAAGCAAGGAAGCTCGTCGGTGGACCGGTATCACCAAGAGTTCATGAGGTTGAGTCGGTTTGCACCGAAGATGGTGCAGGACGCTGAGGAGAGAGCTCAGAGGTTCCTGCAAGGACTTGCTTCGGAGCTCCAGAGTTTTGTGACCTCTTCTGACCGGGAATCTTATCAGAAGGTTTTAGTAGTAGCCAAGAGGCAGGAGCTGCTCGTGAACCAGAGGAGGGGGTCTATTGTTGGTGCTGGGAAGAGGCCTGTGGAACAGGTGAGAGCTGTGGTTAGACCTGGATTCAGGCCGAACCAGCCTGTTCAGTTTAAGAGGCCAGGAGGGCCTGTTTGGAGGACTTGCCATTTCTGTGGCAAGGAGGGCCATATCAAGGAATCGTGTAGGAAGTTCTTGGGGCAATGTATTGCCTGTGGAGATCCCGCCCATGCTCTCAGGGAGTGCCCGAAGTTGAAGCAACCTTGGAGGACACCTATTGCTGCCCCGCCGTTGCAGCAGAGAGCTCCGGTGCCCGCTGGTCGTGGGGTACCCCTTGTTCCACAAGGGCATGCCTTTCGGCAGGCTGTTCCGCCGAGGAGGCAGGCATTTCTGATGACCGAGGAGGAGGTTTTGGCCATGGATGAGGTCATTGCAGGTAACTTTCAATCTAGTTGTTCCTTCCTTAATTAGTTGATTGTTAAAATTATGTTGGTTGCTTATGTATGGATGTTGCTAGAATAAGATTTGATTGATTAGACTGTTTGTTAGGTGTGGTTTTGGTTTACACATTCCCTGCCCGAGTCCTCTTTGACTCAGGTGCGTCGATGTGCATTTTGGCCCAGAGCTTCGTGGAGAAGCATTCCTTGTCGACGTCCCCTCTCTCCAAGAGTTGGAACATCGTTACCGGGAATGGAGTAGTCTCGGTGCATCGTGGGTGCAGCCCTTGCTCTGTGGTGGTTTGTGGACATGAGCTTTATGCTGATTTTATTGTCCACAACATCACCAACTACGATGCGGTCTTTGGGATGGATTGGCTTGCGAGCTTCTATGCTACGATTGACTGCCGGAGGAAGAGGGTGGTATTCGAGATTCCCGGACATCCAGTATTTGAGTTCAGCCATGGTAGCAGTTCGCTTGGTCTTGTCAGATTTCGGGCCAGACCGGTGGAGGTTGTGGCTATGTAGATGGAGTTGGAGAGGCCAGCTGTGATGCGAGATTTTGATGACGTCTTCCCCGAGGAGATGTCTGGACTGCCACCCGATCGAGCTTTAGAGTTTTCTATTGATTTGATTCCAGGTGCGCAGCCGATTTCGAAGGCACCATACCGTATGGCGCCTGCAGAATTGGAAGAGTTGCGGAAGCAGTTGGATGAGCTTATGCAGAAGGGTTACATTAATCCCAGTGTGTCTCCGTAGGGAGCACCGGTGTTGTTGGTGAAGAAGAAGGATGGTTCGCGTCGCATGTGCGTGGACTATCGGGAGTTGAATGCGGTGACCATCAAGAATAAATACATGTTGCCTCGCATCGATGATATTTTTGATCAGCTTGGAGGTTCGAGGGTGTTTTCTAAATTGGATTTGAGGAGTGGTTACCATCAGTTGAAGGTGAAGAAGGATGATTTTCTGAAGACAACGTTCAGGACGAAGTATGGACACTATGAGTTTGTGGTTATGCCTTTCGGCGTAACTAACGCACCCGCAGTTTTCATGAATCTGATGAACCTGATTTTCTATGACTTTCTGGATAAGTTTGTCGTTATCTTTATTGACGACATTCTGATATATTCGAAGTCGGAGGAAGAGCATGCCTCGCACTTGAGGACGGTGTTGGAGATTCTGAGGAAGCATCGGTTGTATGCTAAGTTTTCAAAGTGTGAGTTTTGGCTGGACCGAGTTGCTTTTCTCGGGCATGTGGTGACTGAAGATGGTATTTCTGTGGATCCCGAGAAGATTAGGGTCATCAGAGAGTGGCCCGTTCCGTCGTCAGCGTCTGAGATCCGGATTTTCCTTGGTTTGGCGGGATATTATCGGCGTTTCATTAAGGATTTTTCCCGTATTGCCGAGCCAATGACCAGGTTGATGCGGAAGGATGTACCTTTTGTTTGGTCGGGTGATTGTGGGAATGCTTTTGGTGTTCTGAGGGAGAGACTGACGACTGCCCCTGTTCTTGCTGTGCCTGATCGCAGCGGTGAATTTGAGATCTTTTGCGATGCTTTTGGCAAGGGTCTCGGTTGTGTGTTGCATCAGCACGGGCATGTTGTGGCTTATGCGTTTCGTCAGCTCAAGGTTCATGAGAAGAATTACCCGACACATGATTTGGAGTTGGCTGCCGTTGTGTTTGCTCTTAAGATTTGGAGGCACTTCTTGCTGAGTGAGAAAGTGAAAATCTTCACCGATCACAAAAGCTTGAAGTATATTTTTACCCAGAAGGAGCTCAACATGCGACATCGTCGATGGTTGGAGCTTATGGCAGATTATGAGATTGATTTGCAGTATCACCCTGGCAAGGTGAATGTGGTTCCAGATGCTTTGAGTAGGCTTCCCGCGGTGATGATGTTGACCTCGCAGTGGAAATTGCAGCAGGATTTTTGCGAGTTCGGAGTGGAGATTGTTCTTCCTGGGGAGGCTTCTTCGTTGATGTACATGCAGGTGCAGTCAACGATCGTGGATCGGATTAAGGCGAGTCAGGCCGGAGATCCGAAATTGGTAAGGATTATTCGAGGGCAGGTTGAAGCTGGTCTGCGGACTGACTTTTTGATTCATGAGGATGGCTCGCTGAGGTTTGGAGCCAGGTTGTGTGTGCCAGCTGGGGATATCAGAGAGGAGTTGATGGTGGAGGCACATAGTTCGCCGTATTCTGTGCATCCTGGTGGGACCAAGATGTACCAGGATCTTCGTCTGAATTTTTGGTGGCATGGCATGAAGAGGAGTGTGGCTCGGAGTGTGGCCAAGTGTTTGGTTTGCCAGCAAGTGAAGGTGAAGCATCAGCGTGCGGCCGGGTTGCTACAACCGCTTCCGATTCCGGAGTGGAAATGGCAACACATCACTATGGATTTCGTGACTGGACTACCTCGGAGTCCGAAGCAGAATGACGCGATTTGGGTGATCGTAGATCAATTGACCAAATCCGCGCACTTTATTCCGCTCCGAGTGGGACAGTCCACTGAGGCGCTAGCGAGGAGATATATGGAGGTAAATTCTTTTACTCTCCATTTCTATTTCCTTCTTCTAGTTTAGATAGGGATGTAACGTGAACCGTGCAGGAGATCATGCGACTTCATGGAGTCCCCGTGAGTATCGTGTCGGACAGTGACACGAGATTCACATCTCAGTTCTGGCAGAGTTTTCAGAAGAGTTTGGGTACACGTCTGAGTTTCAGCACGGTGTACCATCCGCAGACGGATGGCCAGTCCGAGAGGACGATTCAGATTTTGGAAGACATGCTGAGAGCGTGCATGTTGGATTTCAAGGGTTCGTGGGAGGACCATCTGCACTTGGTGGAGTTCTCTTACAACAACAGCTACCAGGCGAGTATTGGCATGGCGCCTTTCGCCGCTCTTTATGGGAGGAAATGTCGATCGCCATTGAGTTAGGATGACGTTGGTGATCGGGAGTTGTTGGGACCTGAGATGATCGTGGAGGCCGTGGATATTGTCAGGAATATTCGGGAGAGGTTGAGGATTGCTCAGGACCGTTTTAAGCATTGGGCGGATGCTAAACGTCGTCCTTTGGAGTTTCAGCCGGGCGACCATGTGTTTCTGAGGATTTCCCCGAATCGTGGAGTGATTCGTTTTGGGAAGCGAGGGAAGTTGAGCCCGCGATACATTCGACCGTTTGATGTTTTGGAGAGGGTCGGCGAAGTAGCTTACCGCTTAGCCTTGCCGCCATCTTTGGAAGGAGTCCATGATGTTTTCCATGTGTCGCAGCTTCGTCGATACATCAGCGATCCGTCTCATGCCGTAGATTTCTCGGAGATCGCCGTTCACCCAGATTTGACGTATGACCAGCATCCGGTGCAGATTCTGGACAGGCGTCAGAAGTCACTTCGGAACAAGGTCGTCGATCTTGTTAGAGTGATGTGGCGGCACGGTTCACCAGGAGAGTCTACTTGGGAGAGAGAAGATGAGATGCGAGAGCGCTACCCACTTTTGTTCCCGGACACGTGAGTGTTGAGAATTCCGAGGAAGGAATTTTCTTAAGTTGGGGAGGATGTAACGAATGGTTTTCATGTATGGATTTTATATTATATATTTATATATTTGGTTTCTTTCCATTGTTGAGATTTCCTTTTTTCCGTCTCCGTAGTTTTCATTTTCGTTCGTTTCGCCGTGATTCTCTAGATTCTTCCGTCGGTCGGCGTGTTTGAAGTAAGTCATTCGTGACGGGCTTCATAACGTCGATATCTTAGAGTTAGAACGAGCCTAGGAGACTTAGGAAACCATCCGGGAGCTTCGTGCTCTATTTCGGAACTTTTGGTGCACGTTAGCCGGTGTAAGAAGGGGCACCGACCGACTAGATGACGATCCAGTCGGTCGGAAAACCTTCTTGAACCGACTAGCGGGCTTGAAAAGTTATTCAGGAGTTACTGTTTCTCGTTAGTCGGTCTAAGAACGTTGGTTGACCGACTAGGTTGCAAACTAGTCGGTCGGCAATGCTTCTTTAACCGACTAACTCTTTTACTATTTTCTTGGTATCAATACTGTTCATTCTTAGTCGGTCTAAGTTCATCTTTCGACCGACTAGTTGTTAAACTAGTCGGTTAAGTTTTGTACTCAGACCGACTAATTCTTAGTTCTTCTGTACAGTCGAGTTACTGTTTACTCTTAGTCGGTCCAAGAACGTTCGTCGACCGACTAGATCTCGAACTAGTCGGTCAGTAGTTGTTCTTTAACCGACTAACTCTTATTGCAGGTTTTCGCCTGGGGTTACTGTTTGCGATTAGTCGGTCTGCGTTGGTCAACCGACCGACTAGTTCCCAAACTAGTCGGTCAGTGGTTGTTCTTTGACCGACTAAACAGTACGGGAAACCCTAGTTTTGCCCTAGCCGCCACCAAACTCTATAAATACCCCTCCAAACGTTTTCTTCTTCTCCCTCACGATCTAAAACCCTAATTTCTCCCCCATTGAGCCCCCATCTTCCTCAAGCCATTGATCCTTCATCCCAAGCTCATCCTCCATCATCCAAACCCTCCCTTGTCACAACCCACCTTCCATCTTCCCCAAACCTTCATCAAACCCCCAAAATCCACACCAAAACCCATTTCTCCAGATTTTTCCCTCATTTCCAGATCTGAGCCGGATCGTTCTTCCGTTGCCGTGGTTGCTCGGCATCATTCCTCCGCTTCTTCACGGTAATACTCGATTCCTTTAGTTTTAGCATAACCCACATTGATATTGTGAAACCCTAATAAAATGGATTATTAGATGATTAGGGTTCCAATAAGAAATCGATTTAGAAATCGTTGTCCTAATAATTGTTTTGCTATAACAGTGATCCATCCGTAGTTTAGCTTGTGACGATCTTCATTTCTCGTCAACCCCGGTATCAGGCAAGTGAAACTTGCATATCTTGATTTGGGCCATGCCTTAGGCCGTTACCTTGCTTTAGCGTAAAAGAGACTAGACGGTGAAAGGATAGCCGTCTAGACGCCATTGACCTAGCTTGACAACGAAGCTTGGTCCGTCACCTTCATCATGCTTGTATGTCACGTTTAATTTAAATTAACGGTACGCAAATATCTGTTCATATCATTGCATAGTGATTATTCATCGTGGTTGCGTAGCACACGCTACAATATTATATTCCTGGCTCGTGTTCCAGAAGCGAGCCCTGTAGTTGGAAACCCCAACGGTCGGATACCGGCTAGGTGCACCCCTATGCCAAATACACTTCCTGGCTCGTGATCCAGAAGCGAGCTCAGTGAGTTGGAAACCCCAACGCTCGACACATATGGGTGGGGTAAGAGATAAGCGGCCACCTGAGCCCCGAGTTGGCCTGATCCGCCACTCCGGCCAGCAGGCGAAATCTCTAGTGCTTAAGTGATAATCATGATAAGTGATAATCGTGATAAGTGATACGTGAATTAGTGATTTGGTAGCTTTTGCTACATCGTTCGTGCTTATCTCTTCCTTTAAACTGTTGCATCATACTTAACTGCCATGTCATTGCTTAATATTATAAGTGCTAGGTTGTTAGTTACTTTCAGTTTCCTTGCTCAAGTCTTTCAGACTTGCTGACATGTGTCCCTTTCTCTTTTGGGTGACGCATGTTAGACCCTGAGCCTGAGTTACTTGCTGAGGGTGAGGTGTTTGCGGACGCCGAGCTTACGCCCGTGTTGGACGAGGACTTCGTAGACACTGGAGATCGGTCTTAGTGTCTACGTCTAGTTTTGTTAGATCTTTTGGGTTGTCGGTGCGTGGCACCTAGTTTGATACTCTGTTATATTTGTGTTTTGTTGGCCTTGTTCTGGGCCTTTAGACTCTTCCTTTTAGCCTGGTGGCTTTTCTGTGATGTTGAATATTTTGTGGACAAACTGCGAGATTGGTATTTCATATCCGTCTCATATTATTATTATTGTTGTTATTGTCTCGTTTGCAATTACAGGGACCTGCTTATACTAAATTTACGCTTATCGGGCGTGCGGCTTCACAGCTGCACGCTTGAGCGGACCTTCTCACGTCTCGCCTCCATTTTAGGGAAGCGGGGCGTGACATTGGTATATCTCTGTATTGTGGCTATATTGTTTTCACTAGTGATCTGGAGACCTGCAAATGTAATCAAATAAGTAATGGCCCCCTGAGAGCAGGTCGTTACAAGCCGAGTGCCACCCGGGCAAACAGCCCGAGCTCAGCTCAGGCAAAGGGCTCGAGCTAGTCAAAAATCTGACGATGGGCCTAGCCCAGTGCCCCCATTGGGTGATGGCAATGCCAGTGCCTAGCGGGTCTGACTGCTAGGTCGGGCGCCCGCCCAACCCGAGCAGGGCCAGACCTTAGTTCCCAGCCGCTTCGGGCAAGCGCCTGACCCGCAGAGCCCAGCCCAGTAGGTATGCATGCCTGACTTGGGCATGCCCGACCCGCCAGCAGGTGGGGTCCATAGCGGGGCCTACGAGATGCAATCTACAGAACTGTGTTTGGGCATTTTTTGGCAAATTTTGAGGCCTCGTTTGAGGGGTCAAACGACCTCAAAATTGAGAGTTGTTTATTTCTATGTAATGTCCCGCCCCGCTTCCCATTATATGGGTGCGAGAACGAGACGAATGTCCACATGGGCTGGAGCAGTGAAGCTCGAGCCATTAAGCGTCTGTAGGGATACACCAATCAAAGTACAGGTTCTTGCATTACAGTTCAGAATAATAAGAGTACTAAAAAGAACCAATAGCATTCATTCATCATGATAAAAATCTAGCAGTACAAAAGAAGTCTAATAAAAGAAAGCCTCGGGCATGGCTACAACTGAAAAGGAAACTACTGGTGCTACACACCTAACCTAGACAAGAATCTAAAAGGTTCTATGCACCCAAACTAGAGAACTGAAAACTCCAAGTCAGCAACAAGAAGGAAACTCTAGGACTGGTCCTCGACCGGGTCGTACTCCTGAGCAGCATCCTCTTGCTCCAAGTCCTCAATTACTGTCTCCTCATCTGTGTACTCTGTCTCAGTACCTGATGTATAACAACCCAAGAGAAGAGGAGTTGTACGTCAGACAGAGTCTACAAATGCACTGTAAGAAAGACTCTACTGCAAGGTTTATGGAATTTAAAGAGAGTTATTAAATGTTGTTTACAAGGCAGATTATGAGATGCGACAGCATGTCAATTTATGTAAGCATGACAGGAAAGTAAAATACAGTGCAAGAAGGTAAACGTGGCATGGCAATGGCCGTAGCATGTGCAACCGGCTACAAGACAAGACAAGACAGTGTGTGTGCCTCTAGGGTTCACGCCTTGAGGTTAGAAGGTGGTCAAACCCTCTAAACCTTGCGACCGCTCAACCCAACCCCAACCCAGTGCACAAGAAAATTCTGTACAAAGGATCACTCTCTCTGCTAGGACGGTGCCTTATTCCCCACAGGTTATTCGTACAAAGGATCACTCTCTCTGCTAGGAGAGCGCCTTATTCCCCACTTGTTTCGATATAATTCATACATAAAGTTACATGGCAAGGCAAGAATGATGCATGTCTGTTTTAAGATATTTATCAACATGGTAGTTATAGCATATTGGGCATAGACTTCGTCATCAAGTCTAGGCTGTCGTGAGGGTATCATAGACGTAATCATTTCACGTTGCCTGACTCAAAATAATGTGAGCTAATACTCCCAAGCGTAGGAGATCGTGCAAGTAGTACCTGGAGAGACCAGACTCGAATCCACGGGACAAGTCGCCCTGAAATAACACAAATTCAACTATCAAAGAAAATATATAGATGAGAAAGCAACCACCTTTGTGAAGGTGAAAAAATGATTTAACGATCGGTATTAAAAGAGTAATTCCTAAAAAGTAGTACGGTGTTGTGAAAGCTTGGTTATCAATGAGATGAATATGTTACGGTTGTGACTTCATTAGGAGTTTATAATCGCTGAAATATCATGTCTCTTAATATCACAAAATGCTTCACCCGGTCAAGGCGTGAAGACGTCGGAAGACGAATCGATAAAAACTAGTTAAAATAGCCGTATACGCATTACTTGCAACATTGATTTCATTAAACGATAAGCACAATAATATGTCCTGATTAGAGAACATAAACTAACTAGCCTTATCAGGGCCTAGCCATAAGGGACGTCAATAGTATCGACAATGAATAATACCCACGAAATACGACGTAGAAATCAACGTTACGAGCAATTTTAACATGATTTTAAGGCTAAAGACATGAAATTCTACGATTACATACTCCTAATTACATCACAACCATAGCACAAGAAGATTATCTATTCATGGTGCAAGAAAAATCACAGTTCATAGATGAATACATCGTTCAAGTATCGAAATACAATGAAAAAGCACTAAATACGGGGTAAAAGTTCAAGAATTTATCACCAAATCTCCAAGAACTCTCTGGAAATAAGAAAAATAGCCTCTGGGATTTATCAGCAACTTTTCCCAGAGAAATACACACAGTAGCCGCCTCAAAACCCCCAAAATACACCAGAATACGCAACAAAACCCTAGAATACGCTTAAATAATAAGCATTGCAGGTTTTAGTTGCTTATTGGGTTTAGAAACCGTTTCATTTCACTTTAGACCCGCTTAAAATCGTCGGTGCAATTGTGAGCCGTTGATCGCAGGCGGGATTGAATATTATGACGCCACGTGTCCCCGAGCGGATCGGATCTGCACTCGCATGCACCCGCGTCTGCATCGAATCCGAATTCATCTTGGACTAATTCCGGCTGTTGGATGTAAGATCGGGCGGCCATCGACGTGCCACGTCGCCCCGCGGAAGAGAGCGCTGCCGCCCTCTTTGCATGTACTTCTGTCGTTCGTGGTCGTTGGATCGATCGCTGGATGGCTCGGATGCTGCCACGTCGCCCCGCGGTGTATGTAAATCGCCCGATCCGCTTTCGCTTCAGTGGGATGCTCTTAGCTGTCCGATCGAGATCGAACGATCTCTCTTTAGCCGTGTCGCCCTATCTCTGCATCGTCCGATTGAGCGGGGACACATGCGATGGCTGCCACGTGGCCCTGGGCAGATCGCTTTCCTTTGCTGCGTTTGGTAATGATAACAGCCGTTGGATCGAGATCCAACAGCCGCGCTTGAGCCACGTCGTACTCTTCGATCTTCTTCGTTGTGAATCATCGGATCAGAATCCGATGGCTACAAGTCGGCCACGTCGTCCGTATGATGGGTCGGCCGTATTTCAAGCGTATTTCAAGTGTATTTATTTATTCAAATGGTATTCTTCATTCAAAAATTCACAGTAATTAGCACAGATCTCAGAAAAATACAAATAAATAGTCATTGGAATCGTGAGTTCGAGATCTAGCCATGAAAAATATTAAAAGGCAGAAATACTCAATATAATTCATATTTTGTGCACAAATCAATGGTTTGCTCTAATAAATGATGATATACAAAATACGAACGTATTAGAGTCCAATTAAGCATCATATACACACAAAATAGTGCTAGATAAGGGTTTAATTATGCAATATTCACCTCGAATCACACCCCCCAACTAGCGTTTTGCTAGTCTTTAGCAAAATGAGTAAAACATGATATCAAATATACACCTAGATCAACTTATAGATCTCAAATCACTCACCACCATACTACAATGAAAAAAGAAGATGTCCACACACCACTGTCAAGATTCCATGCTCATAAAATAATGGTACTCATGGGTTTAAAGATGAAGAACAAGTGTCTCTCAAATGGTCATGAAATCGACTTAACTTCACTATCCATTACTTCATAGCGCATAATATGCAAAATCAATGGCTCACACCTTTCAATCAGAAATTCTAACTTGGAGCGTAGATGTATCATGCAAAGCAAGCATAAAGAATATAATGGTATCAAGACATACACACGTCAATCTTCATTCATAGGAAATCACACCATATTTTGTGCTTTCTTTGAGCTTTGGAAATTCTCTTGCCTTGCTAATTATGCACACTTATTCTCTCTTTTCTTTCTCTTTTATTAGTTCCGCATAACGCGCATAAAGCAACATTTGCAGAAAAAGTTATAAGTTGGATCGCTCCATCAAATAAGTGAGTTTCCAGTCAATGGCTCCCAAACCAGACGATAATAGGGCATTAGGCCAAAAAGGACCCCTCGGATCGTACTACTCGAGCCAACCAAGTTATTTATTTAGTGACACACTTATTCATTGTTTTTGTTTATTTATTTATTTTTTTCTCTCTCTTTTCGTGTGTGTGTGTGCATAAACAACTTAGCAAGATCGCTTCCTCTACTTAATTCTTTCACAATAATGGGTTATCCTAATCCTTTCAAAAGACAGTGTACACTTTCTACCTAGAATCACACAAAGCATGCAAATAGCAACGAATAAGAGATAGTAAGCAGTGCTCCAGTTATTTTGTGAACTAGTGATGCATGAACCTTGGTGTGCTCCATTGAAAGCATATGATTTGCTAATTCATAACTTCTAGATTCATTAAGTTATCAATCAATCCCACCATTGAGATATATCAACAGAAATTTACCACGAGTACTAACATACAAGTCAAATGAGACTGAAATATTTAACAATAGTGGTGAGAGAAAATGAATCACATGTGTATAGTTATGAATAGATTTCAAGAATTCTCATCACATAAGGTTCATCTCTAGGTGAAATAAATATTGGTGATAGAACTTGACTCATTTACTTGTTTTTTGTTTTTTTTTCAATGCAAAAAGGGAACTAACTAAAAAAGAAAAATCCTAAAAGTTTATACCCTCCACCCAACTTAAAATAAGCATTGTCCTCATTGTTAGGAAGAGGGAAGCATGGAAAAAATACACCTGATTAGTTGCCACCCGAAGGTGGATCTGTGAGATCAATGGTGGTATCCTCTCTGGCCCAAAGCTCTTGAAAATGTTTCAGACGTTGTCCGTTGACTTTGAATTCATGGCTGTCCTTCTCATTCACCAAAACCACCGCTCCATGTGAAAAAAAACTTCTTTGACAAAGTATGGTCCCGTCCATTTGGAGTGCAGCTTTCCTGGAAATACATGTAATCTGGAATTGTAAAATCGAACCTTGTCCCCAATCATGAATTCTTTTCGCATGATCATCTTGTCATGCACAGCTTTCATCCTTTCTTTTGCTAGCTTTGCATTTTCATATGCCTCTCGTTGTATTTCATCAAGCTCCATGATCTGCAATTTACGAGAAACATTTGGTGAGTCATTCAGCAAATTAAATGTTCTAATTGCCCAAAAAGATGTATGTTCTAATTCAACAGGAAGATGGCAATTTTTTCCATAAACCAAACGGAAAGGTGACATCCCTAAGATGGTCTTGTATGCTGTCCTGTAGGCCGATAAAGCTTCAGGCAAGCGAAGACTCCAGTCTTTGCACGTTGGGTTCACTGTTTTCTGAAGAATATTCTTTATCTCCTTATTCGCCAATTCCGCTTGTCCATTCGTCTGGGGATGGTAAGGTGTTAAAACTTTATGCGTCACCCCAAATTTCTTCATGATATTTGCAAAGAGTCTATTGCAGAAGTGGGAACCTCCATCACTAATAATGGCTTTTGGCACTCCAAAGCGCGAAAAAATGGTCTCTTTCAAAAATTTCAGCACAATGGAAGCGTCAGTGGTCCTGTAAAGAATAGCTTCCACCCATTTAGAAACATAATCAATGGCAACCAATACAAATATATAACCAAAAGATGGTGGAAAAGGCCCCATGAAATCAATACCCCAACAATCAAATATCTCTATTTCTAGCATGTGATTCAATGGCATCATGTTTCTTTTTGTTATTCCCCCCGACTGTTGACAACGCACACATGATTTACAATAAGCATATGCGTCTTTTAACATAGTTGGCCAATAAACCCCACTTTGCAAAATTTTGGAAACAGTTTTATGTGCTGAAAAATGTCCCCCACATACCCCATCATGGAAAAAAATGTAAAACACTATCAAACTCATGGTCGGGTACACATCTCCTTACAATTTGGTCTCCACAATATTTAAAAAGGTAAGGGTCATCAAAGTAGAAAGATTTTACCTCATGTTTGAAACGTTTAAAATCAAGAGGAGACCAATGTGGGGGAGTTCTACTTGTCACCAAATAATTAGCTATATCTGCATACCATGGTAGAGTAGAGATGGAGAAAAGCTGCATCATCTGGGAAGGAATCTCGCAATGGAATATTAGGTGACTCTGTTCCCACCCTCAATCTAGAAAGGTGATCTGCGACATTTTTTTCAACTTCTTTCTTATCCTTGATCTGAATGTTGAACTCCTGCAAAAGAAGAATCCATCGTATAAGTCTGGATTTCGCATCCTTTTTAGATAAAAGATATTTAAGTGCAGAATGATCTGTAAAGATGAGAATAGGTGATCCCAATATGTAGCTTCTAAATTTCTCCAATGTAAACACCACCGTAAGCAATTCTTTCTCTGTAGTAGTATAGTTCCTTTGTGCTTCATTCAACGTCTTACTGGCATAATAGATAACACAATGAACTTTTCCTTTCTTTTGCCCAAGAACTGCCCATATCGCATAGTCACTTGCATCGCACATGATTTCAAATGGCATAGGCCAGTCTGGAACCAGCAAAATAGGGGATGAAACAAGTGAGTTCTTTAGTTTATCAAATGAATCTTAACATTCTTGTATCCATATGAAATCAGTGTTTAAAGTTAATAAGTGGCAGAGGGGGCGGGAGATAGCGCTGAAATCCTTTATGAATCTTCTATAGAATCATGCATGGCCTAGAAAGGATCGTATACCCTTGACGCATTTTGGTGTAGGCAGCTTCTTAATCACCTCAACTTTCGCCCTGTCTACCTGAATACCTGCTTTGGAGACTAGGTGACCAAGAACCAAACCTTCAGTTGTCATGAAATGACATTTTTCCCAGTTTAGCAGCAGATTTTTTCCTGGCACCTGTGCAAGACAAGAGCTAAGTTAGACAAACAATTTTCAAAAGAAGTGACATAAACAGAAAAATCATCCATAAACACTTCCATTATCCTTTCAACCATATCGCTAAATATGCTCAACATGCAGCGCTGAAAAGTATCAGACGCATTGCATAATCCAAAAGGCATCCTTCTAAAAGCGAAAGTTCCAAAGGGACAAGTGAAGGTAGTCTTCTCTTGATCCTCTAGAGCAATCTCTATCTGATAATAGCCAGAATAACCATCTAGAAAACAGTAATATTCATTAACTGCCACTCTTTCCAAAATTTGATCTATGAAAGGTAATGGAAAGTGGTCTTTTCGTGTTTTAGAATTTAGATTTCTGTAGTCAACACACATCCTCCAACCTGTGGTGGTTCGCATAGGTATAAGCTCATTATTCTCATTTTTAGCCACTGTTAAGCATGATTTCTTTGGAACCACCTGTATGGGACTAACCCATCTGCTATCAGAAATAGGATATAATATACTTGCAGCAAGTAGCTTAAGAACCACTCCCTTAACAACCTCTTTTAATGTTGGATTTAAACGACGTTGCATTTCACATGTAGGTTTGGCATCATCCTCTAGATAACTATGATGAGTGCAAATTAACAGATTTATACATGTAATGTCCGCAATAGACCATCCAATGGCCCCTTTGTGTTCTCTAAGCACATCAAGCAAAGCATGTTCTAGTTCAAGCGTGAGTTTAGAGGATATTACCATAGGGAAGGTTTCCTCCTTTCCAAGGAAAGCGTATTTCAGATAGTCTGGCAAGGGCTTCAACTCCAACTTTGGATGCTCAATCTCTGAAGGTTGTTGTGGCGGCAATTCCACTGGCAATGTTTCGAACTTTGGCACCCACGCATCCCTTGGTCTTTCATTTTTGCCCTGCACAATATAAGACTCATCAATATCGTCTGAATTGTAATCAATAAAATTAGACGAGCATTCATACTTGGCTTCAAAATAATCTTCAATCAAATTCTCAATAAAACATACCTCTTTCACTTCATCAACACTTGCTGGTAACTTACATGATATAAACATGTTTAGCTCAAGTTTCATGTTACCAAAACTTATCTTCAATTTTCCATCCCTACAATTTATCATAGCGTTGCAAGTTGCTAAGAATGGACGTCCCAATATAATAGGAGTGCAATTACCTGATTGTGGCCCATGTATGTCAAGGACGATAAAATCCACTAGTTAATAGAATTTTTCCACTTGGACCAACATATCTTCCACGCATCCTCGTGAGATTTTTACTGACCTGTCTGCCAACTGTAGAACCACAGGTGTCGTTTTCAGCTCCCCCAATCCTAACTGCACGTAAACAGAGTAAGGCAAAATGTTAACACTAGAACCCAAGTCAAGTAAAGCATCTCCAAATTTCTTGGTTCCTATAATACATGGGATAGTAGGAGAACCTGGATCCTTATATTTGGGAGGAGTGTCTTGTTGTACCATTGCACTTACCTATTGTGTTAGGAATGCTTTCTTTTTCACATTAAGCCTTCGTTTCATAGTGCATAACTCCTTCAAAAATTTAGCATATGCAGGCACTTGGTTGATTGCATCAAGTAATGGGATATTAATTTTTACCTGCTTGAAGATATCTCTTATCTCTGCCTGATACTTATCTTTTGATGGTGGAGCAAGTCTATGTGGGAATGGAGCTGGAGGTATATATGGTTCTGGTTCTTTTTCTGCGGCCTCTTCCTCAACTTGCAACTTTTCAGGTGCTTGTACTTCCTCACTTTCCTCAGATGGTTGTTCATGTCTAGGCATTTCTGGCTTTTCAATTTCACGTCCGCTACGCAATGTAGTCACTGCCTGACATGGTTTGACATTGTTTCCTTAAAAAGAAGAAGAAGGATTTGTATTAGGATTTGCAATAGGCTGAGCTGGTAATTTACCTTTGTCCTGTGATGCTATAAATCTCGCAGAATTCTCAGTGAGTTGTTGTTGCATATGTGCCATCTGTTGGACTGCAGCAGTAAGGCTCTGAATTTCATTGCTTTGCTCCCTTTTCCCTTGGTAGTTGCTATGGTTGGGATGGTAATATGGAGTAGTCGTCTGCTGCTTCTGTTGATATGAAGTACCTCCTTGATTTGATTGATTTTTCCAATTGGTTTTGTACCCTTGATTGGCCACCCAATTCACCTCTGCCTCTGGATTTCTACCTAATTCTTTTATTGCTGGAATCAATGGGCAGACGGTAGTATCGTGAACTGGCTTCTCACATATGACGCAGTATGGCTCTGATGTGACTTCTTTTGCTGCTCTTAAATCAATGTTTTGTAGCTTTTGCATAATTAATGCCTCCACTTGTGCCATCAATGCATCTTCAGGTTTTAAAGTCTGCAAGCCTCCTCTTGTTTGTTGCACAGACATAGTCCTGTCAAATTCTGAAGTTGGCTCCCATCTTCTCGCATTTTTGCAATGTTTTCCAAATATGTCCAAGCCTCCGTTGGAGTCTTCTCAAAGAAGCCGCCATTGCACATCATTTCTACATATTGCTTCATATTCGGCTGCAATCCATCGTAAAAGAACCCAATGGTATGTCCCTTGTCAAAACCATGATGCGGGCACGCTAACAGTAGTTCCTTGAACCTTTCTAAAGCTTGATCGTATGCTTTAGTTTCCTTCTGCGAAAAAGACATGATGTGCCTCTTTAAAGCCTGAGTCATGTGCAAAGAAAAGAATTTTTTTAGAAACTCAGTTTGCATCATTAGCCATGAAGTAATAGATCTAGGAGGTAATGCATTGAACCAATTTTTTTCCTTATCTTTTAACGAGAATGGAAAAAGTTTAAGATAGACAACATCATTACTAATGTTTCCATCTAATTGTGTAGAGCATGATTCTTCAAATGTTTTAATATGCAAATAAGGATTTTCCCTATCCTCACCATGGTAAGATGGGAAGATTTGGATCACCCCTGCTTTAAGCGAAAAAGAATGAGCACCATTAGGCAACATAATACGATTCAGCAGCAACTCTAGTGGGTATATATGTAGCACTCAATGGTAATTATTTTGGAATGTTTGAAAGGTTTCATTCATTATTATCAACCATGTTTTCAGTTCTTATCAATCTGTGTGAAGTGGAGGTCATATACCACATACACTAACAAAGAGAGTGCTTTTTTCAATAATAAAACTAAGCTATAAAGTGGAAGGATCTCACCGAGTACTCCTTCGAAAAGCTGAAAATGTGGATCAAAGATACCGTTGTCCCGAGCAACGGCGCCAAAAACGTGCCTGACTCAAAATACTGTGAGCTAATACTCCCAAGCGTAGGAGATCGTGCAAGTAGTACCTGGAGAGACCAGAATCGAATCCACGGGACAAGTCGCCCTGAAATAACACAAATTCAACTATCAAAGAAAATATATAAATGAGAAAGCAACCACCTTTGTGAAGGTGAAAAAATGATTTAACGATCGGTATTAAAAGAGTAATTCCTAAAAAGTAGTACGGTGTTGTGAAAGCTTGGTTATCAATGAGATGAATATGTTACGGTTGTGACTTCATTAGGAGTTTATAATAGCTGAAATATCATGTCTCTTAATATCACACAACGCTTCACCCGGTCAAGGCGTGAAGACGTCGAAAGATGAATCGATAAAAACTAGTTAAAATAGCCGTATACGCATTACTTGCAACGTTGATTTCATTAAACGATAAGCACAATAATACGTCCTGATTAGAGAACATAAACTAACTAGCCTTATCAGGGCCTAGCCATAAGGGACGTCAATAGTATCGACAATGAATAATACCCACGAAATACGACGTAGAAATCAACGTTACGAGTAACTTTAACATGATTTTAAGCCTAAAGACATGAAATTCTACGATTACATACTCCTAATTACATCACAACCATAGCACAAGAAGATTAGATCTTCATGGTGCAAGAAAAATCACATTTCATAGATGAATACATCGTTCAACTATCGAAATACAATGAAAAAGCATTAAATACGGGGTAAAAGTTCAAGAATTTATCACCAAATCTCCAAGATAATCACCCAAACTCTCTAAAAATAAGAAAAATATCCTCTGGAATTTATCAGCAACTTTCCCCAGAGAAATACACACAGTAGCCGCCTCAAAACCCCCAAAATACGCCAGAATACGCAACAAACCCCAATAATACGCTTAAATAATAATCATTGCGGGTTTTAGTTGCTTATTGGGTTCAGAACCCGCTTCATTTCTCTTTAAACCCGCTTAACAATCTTCGGCGCAATTGTGAGCCGTTGATCGCAGGCGGGATTGAATATCGTGACGCCACGTGTCCCCGGGCGGATCGTACGACCTCGAATGCACCCGCATCCGCATCGAATCCGAATTCAGCTTGGACTAATTCCGGCCGTTGGATGTATGATCGGGCGGCCATCGATGTGCCACGTCTCCCCGCGGAAGAGAACGCTGCTACCCGCTTTGCATGTACTTCTGTCATTCGTGGCTGTTAGATCGATCGTTGGACGGCTCGGATGCTGCCACGTCGCCACGCGGCGTACGTAAATCGCCCGATCCGCTTTCGCTTCAGCATGATGCTCTCAGCCGTTCGATCGAGATCGAACGATCTCTCTTTTGCCACATCGCCATATCTCCGCATTGTCCGATTGAGCACGGACACATGCGATGGCTGCCACGTGGCCCTGGGCGGATCGCTTTCCTTTGCTGCATTTGGCAATGATAACAGCCATTGGATCTCGATCCAACGGCTGTGCTTGAGCCACGTCCCCTCTTCGATCTGCTTCGTTATGAATCGTCGGATCAGAATCTGACGGCTACAAGTCGGCCACGTCGTCCGTATGATGGGTCGGCCGTATTTCAAGTGTATTTCAAGTGTATTTCTTCATTCAAAAGGTATTCTTAATTCAAAAATTCACAATAATTAGCACAGATCTCAGAAAAATACAAATAAATAGTCGTTGGAATCGTGAGATCGAGATCTAGCTATGAAAAATATAAAAAGGTAGAAATACTCAATATAATTCATATTTTGTGCACAAATCAATGGTTTGCTCTAATAAATGATGATATACAAAATACGAACGTATTAGAGACCAATTAAGCATCATATACACTAAAATGGTGCTAGATAAGGGGTTAATTATGCAATATTCCCCCCGAATCACACGTTTAGGTCTCTTTTTCATATTTTTACAAACTAAGGAAAGTAATGGCCTATACGTGGCCGTTTCAACATAAGTGAGCACACTTGCCTGAAGTGGCGAGAAGTGCGTCCGTAGGGGGCATCTCATTACGGGCAGTGCGTCGGTTACGGTTCGCTGTAACAGGTCAAACGGGACGATGTCAGGACTGGTTTTAGAAGACCTATTACGGCATGTCTCTAGATTGATCATAGCTATCCTAGCAGTTCCAAATCACGTTGTTCACACGTTCAGATCTATACCATGGTTCTCTACGTCTATTCTACCCTATTTGCACAGTCAAAATAGCCCAATCGACGGTCTAGGTTGTCACAATAGTTTAAATAAGCATAAAATAACTTTAGTGGCAGCTCTGGGGCTATTGTGCCAGAGGGGAGACGTCGGGGAGGCTGACGTCGACAGCTTAGGGCTGAGGAGGGGAAGATGAAGGGTTTCGTTTTGTGTGTAGAGGGGGTTTTGGTTTTGTTTTGTGCGACTGTAGCCTGACCCTAGGTTAGCCTTTTGTTTCTCTTTATAGAGTATGTTAGAGAGAGGGATATGTGGGAAACGTGGGGATATATATGGGGAGAGTGGGGTACGGTTGGAATTTGTGGAGGGGTTAGTTAGGATTTAAATTAATAGATTTTAGATTTTGATTTAATTTTAAAACGTATCAGATTTTGAAATTCAAAACCTTACGAATATTTTAATATATAAAATTGGGGATTATGCAGTTAGTCCAACGGCATCCAAAAATTAGAAGAAAAATACCGGGGCGATCGTGACATCGCGAGGGTCGAGAATACGGGGTCCGGTCGCGCGTTTGATCTTAAGAATATGATAATAAAAAAATCGAATACGAAAATACGCATACGAAGAAAAATTCGCACTAAATACGTACGGTCGAAAAGTGACCGTTACATCCTACCCACCTTACAGAAAATTCCGCCCTCGAAATTTCTAACACCTACTTATCACGAAACAAATGCGGGTAGCGCTGCCTCATCTCTACTTCTCAATCCCAGCTGGACTCTCCAGGTGATCTGTGATGCCACATCACTCTCACCAGGACGACTACCTTGTTCCTCAACTGCTTCTGTCGACGGTCCAAAATCTGCACTGGCTGCTGCTCATATGTCAGGTCCGGTTGGACCGTGATCTTTGAAAAATCCACAGCATGCGATGGGTCACTGACGTATCGACATAGTTAAGATACGTGAAAAACTTCGTGAACTCCCTCCAAAGATGGTGGTAGAGCAAGGCGATATACCATTGCTCCCACACGCTCCAGCACGTCAAACGGTCTAAAATACCTCAGACTCAGCTTTCCCTTCTTCCCGAAACAAATGACTCCGTGGTTCGGAGATATCTTCAGGAAGACATGATCTCCTGGCTGAAACTCCAAAGGTCGTCTCTTGGCATCTGCCCAATGCTTGTAGCGATCTTGAGTAATCTGGATCTTATCCCTAATGTCCCTCACGACATCAACAGCCTCAACAATCATCTCCGGACCCAACAGCTCTCTGTCTCCGATGTCATCCCAGCTCAGTGGTGATCGACATCTCCTTCCATATAGAGCAGCAAATGGCACCATGCCAATGCTCGCCTGAGAGCTGTTGTTGAAGGAGAATTCAACTAGATGGAGATGATCCTCCCACGAACTCTTCAGATCGAGCGTACAAGCTCTCAGCATATCCTCCAGAATCTGAATCGTCCTTTCCGACTGGGCATCGGTCTGTGGGTGGTACGCCGTGCTGAAGCTCAGACTCGTACCAAGGTTCTCCTGTAGACTCTTCCAAAACTGAGACGTGAATCTCGAGTCCCTATCGGATACGATGCTCACCGGAACTCCATACAAGCGTACAATCTCCAGCACGTACATGATCTACATCATAAACTAACCTAAGGATGAACTATAAATAGAGAAGTAAAATATTTTTACCTCTAGATACTTCCTCGCCAAGATTTCAGTGGACTGTCCCACTCGGAATGGGATGAAGTGTGCAAACTTGGTTAATCGGTCAACGATCACCCAGACTGCGTCGTTCTTCTTCACACTCCGAGGTAGGCCAGTCACAAAATCCATCGTGATGTGATGCCACTTCCACTCCGGGATAGGAAGCGATTGTAGCATTCCTGATGTCCGATGGTGCTCTACCTTCACTTGCTGGCATACAAGACACTTGGCAACGCTCTGTGCCACACTCCTCTTCATGCCAATCCACCAATAGTTTAGACGGAGGTCCTTGTACATCTTCGTGCCTCCAGGATGTATGGGACAAGGTGAGCTATGTGTGTCATTCAACAGCTCATCTCTAATGTCTCATGTAGGTACGCAGAGTCTACTGCTATATGTCAGGGATCCATCCTCATGAATGATAAACTCCGTTCGAAGTCCGGCTTCGACATGTCTTCTGATCCTCTGCAGCTTTGGATCCCTCGCCTGAGCTACATTGATACGATCCATAATCGTTGACTGAATCTGTATGTTCATCAACAAAGCGATCACTCCAGGTAGCCAACCTCGATGTCCATCCCTCTCAGCTCCTGTTGTAATCTCCAGTGGGTAGTATGCATCATCACTGCAGGGAGTCTGCTCAAAGCATATGGTACTACATTCACTTTCCCTGGGTGATACTGCAAATCTATCTCATAATCTGCCATCAACTCCAACCATCGTCTCTGATGCATGTTGAGATCCTTCTGAGTAAATATATACTTCAAGCTTTTACGATCGGTGAATAGTTTCACGCTCTCACTCAGCAGGAAGTGTCTCCGGATCTTCAATGCAAATATCACAGCGGATAACTCCAGATCATGCGTCGGGTAGTTCTTCTCATGATTCTTCAACTGTCGAGAAGCGTACGCGACCACGTGACCATGCTGATGTAGGACGCATTCGAGACCCTTGCCTTATGCATCATAGAAAATCTCGAAGCCTCCGCTCTGATCCGGTACAGCCAAAATCGGTGTTGTGGTCATCTCGCCTTTAAAATACTGAAAGCATCCTCACAATCCTCTAACCAACAAAACTTCATGTCCTTCCTCGTCAACTTTGTCATTGGCTTTGCAATCTTCGAAAAATCCTTGATGAACCAATGGTAGATGCCAGCTAATCCAAGGAAGCTCCTGATATCCGATGCTGACCGTGGGGTCGGCCACTTGCTGTCTGCTCTGACCTTCTCCGAATCTAATGATATACCATCACCAGATACCATGTGTCCCAGGAATACGACTCTGTCCAACCAGAACTCACACTTAATATACTTGGCATAAAGCTGATGACGCCTCATTGTCTCTAACACTATCCTCAGATGTTGGCTGTGCTCCTCCTCAGACTTTGAGTAAATAAGAATGTCGTCAATAAAGATGACGACGAACTTATCTAGAAATTCATAGAAGATAAAATTCATCAAATTCATGAACATTGCAGGAGCGTTGGTCACACCAAAAGCTATGAACACGAACTCATAGTGTCCGTACTTTGTCCTAAATGCTGTCTTCGGAATGTCATCCTTCTTCACCTTCAGCTGATGGTATCCGCTCCTCAAATCCAGCTTCGAGAAAACTCTTGAACCTCCGAGCTGGTCAAATATGTCATCAATGCGGGGCAGCAGATACTTGTTCTTCACTGTCACTGCGTTCAGACCTCTATAATACACACACATCCTGCAGGATCCATCCTTCTTCTTCACCAATAGGACTGGTGCACCCCAAGGTGACACACTAGGATGTATGAATCCCTTCTGCACAATTCATCCCACTGCTTCCTCAGCTCTTCAAGCTCTGCAGGAGCCATATGATACGTTTCCTTTGAAATAGTTTGCGCTCCTGGCATAAGGTCTATGCTGAACTCCACAAATCTGTCAGGTGGTAACCCTGAAATATCCTCCGGAAAGACGTCGTCGAAGTCTCTAACGACTGCTGGTCTCCTGATCTCCATCTGCATGGCGGTAACGATTGACTCCTCCGGCTTGGCCTGAAATCTGATGGGCCCAAGCGATCGTTCTCTGTTGTGAAACTCGAACCTCAGGTGGCCTGGTATCCTAAACACCACCTTCCTACTGTGGCATTCGATCGATGCATGGAAATCTCCCAGCCAATCAATGCCAATGATAGTATCGAAATGCGGTAGATCATTGACAATGAAGTCGGCATAGAACTCGTGTACCACCAGTGGGATCGATCGACATCCCAAATTAATTGTCACCACTCCGTTCCCAATAGTGATATCCCAACACTTTGGAAGTGTGTGTGTGGGAATGGAGTGCTCTGTTACGAATCTCCGGGATATGATGCACGTAGATGCACCGGAGTCGAACAAAGTTAATGCCGGATAAGATGACACTAAGATGGTACCTAAGATATAAAAGATAATAACTAAGGTCAAACAAGGTTTACTAATCTAACTAGTAAGGTTATGCAATCACATGCAAACAATATGAACTGTGCTATACTATGAAAGACTAGTTCCATGAGATTACCTGCAATGACGCCATCCACGTCCTCAACCTCTACGGTTGTCATGGTATATACCGACCTCCGAGTGGCACTGCCTGCTGGTAAGCCTGCCTCTGTGGTGCCAAAGGGGGTCCACGAACAATAGCTCCTCTCTGAATAGGAGCAGGTGCTCCATACTACACTGGGGCTGGTGCTCCGACCACAGCATGGTGTGACCTCGGGTAATCTCTAGCAACATGTGTGGCAGCTCCACACACCAGACACAAACCCAGCTTCTTCCTGCAATTGTTTTGCTGATGCCCCTGCTTACCATAGAAATGGCATGGACCATTGGTCTGGCTCTGTATAGGGACTCCTGGCCTCTTGAAAGGCAATGACTGATTGGGCCGCGCTGCAGGCCTAGATGCTGGCCTGTACTGCTCCATCTGTCGCTTTCCTCCACCAACAGGAGGATCAGGAAGTCTTGCAACAGCCTCATAGTTCCTGGCTGTGTTTAGTACAGCCTCCATAGTGGTCAAGTCTGCCGAAGTCCTAGAGGCTTGGATCTTGGGGTTTAGCCCCTGGCCAAACTGATTGGCTCGGTTCTCTACCCTCTTGACCATATGCGGGGCGAAACGGCTGAGCATCTCAAACTCCGCCTCATACTCATCCACTGTCATACTCCCCTGTGTCAGATTCACGAACCGCTGCAAGAGCTCCCTCTTCGCAGCCTTAGGAAAGTATTTCACCGTGAACATGGCCTTGAAGGTGTCCCACTCAATTGGCTTCTGCAGATGCTTCTCCTCTAAGCGCCACTAGTTCCTTGCATTAACAGCCAGCTGCAGTTTTGCTATCTCCACCTTGGTCTTCTCAGGTATATTGGCAGCTATCAACTTGTCCTCAGTGCTCTGGATCCACTCGTCAATGTCCAGGGGTCCTTCCTTCCCAGAAAAAGTCCTCGGTTGTAGCTCATTGAACTTCTTAACTCCAGGTGCAGCTCGGGGGGCAGGCAGTGCAGCCTGAGTAGCATGGGCACCCTGATGGGTCTGCTCAACCAAGTGGTGCTGAACATCCAGCATCTCTCTCATGACGCCTAGAAATTTGTAGAATTCACCACCTTGGCCTTCCATGGCCCTGTCAGCTGAGGTCCCGGCTCAAGTAGTGCGTCTTCCTGCCATCCTATTGACAAGGAAAAACCAAATTAGACTTTGCACATGTCAAACTGGATATTAAATGAATGCGAGTACTTTTATCATTCTGAACTTTTCGCAGGACTTGCATGGGCCACCACAAAACCTGTCATGCCCCGCTTCCCATTATACGGGGGCGAGAACGAGACGAAGGTCCGCATGGGCTGGATCTGTGAAGCTCGAGCCCAGTAAGCATCTGTAGGGATACACCAATCAAAGTACATGTTCTTGCATTACCGTTCAGAATAATAAGAGTACTCAAAAAGAACCAACATCATTCATTCATCGTGATAAAAATCCAGCAATACAAAAGAAGTCTAATAAAAGAAAGCTTTGGGCATGGCTACAACTGAAAAGGGAACTACTGGTGCTACCCAACTTAGACAAGAATCTAAAAGGTGCTATGCACCTAAACTAGAAAACTGGAAACTCCAAGTCAGCAACCGGAAGGAAACTCTAGGACTGGTCCTCGACCGGGTCGTACTCCTGAGCAGCGCCCTCTTGCTCCAAGTCCTTAGTTATTGTCTCCTCATCTGTGTACTCTGTCTCAGTACCTGAAGTACAAACACCCAAGAGAAGAGGAGTTGAACGTCAGACAGAGACTACAAATGAAATGTAAGAAAGACTCTACTACAAGGTGTATGGAATTTAAAGAGAGTTATTAAATGTTGTTTACATGGCAGATTATGAGATGCGACAGCATGGCAATTTATGTAAGCATGGCAGAAAAGTAAAAGACAGTGCAAGAAGGTAAACGTGGCATGGCAATGACAGTATCATGTGCTACAGGCTACAAGACAAGACAGTGTGTGTCACGCCCTGCTTCCCTAAAATTGAGGCGAGACGTGAGAAGGTCTGCTCAGACGTGGAGCTGTGAAGCTGTACGCCTGATAAGCGTCAATTTAGTATAAGCAGGTCCCTGTAAACGCAGACAGAACAACAACAATAATAATAATAAAATGAGACGGATATGAAATAACCAATCCCAAAGTTTGTCCACAAAATATTCAACATCACAGAAAAGCCACCAGGCTAACAGGAAAGAGTCTAATGCCCAGAACAAGGCCAAACAAAACATAAACATAACAGAGTATCAAACTAGGTGCCACGCACCAACAACTAAGCAGTCTAAACAAAGAAGCCAACTAAGAAACTAAGACTGATCCCCAGTGTCAACGAAGTCCTCGATCAACGCGGGTTCTGACTCAGCGTCAGCGAACACCGCGTCCTCAGCAAGTATCTCAGGCTCGGGCTCTAACATGTGTCACCCAAAAGAGAAAAGGGGCACATGTCAGCAAGTCAAAAGACTTGTGCAAGGAAACTGAAAGAAATGTAAACTAACAACCTAACAGTTAAAGTATGGTGCATGGCATGGCAAGTAAGGTAGTATCAAGTAAGGTAAAGTACAAGTAGCAAGTGGTAGTTGTGACATGTAATGTCAAGTAACAAGTACAAGTACAAGGGATCACCCACACATGGATGCCCTATTGCCCGTAGGCTGTAGTCATGTACAAGGGATCACTCAGAGAGTGCCCTATTGCCCGCAGGCTGTAGTCATGTACAAGGGATCACTCAGAGAGTGCCCTATTGCCCGCAGGCTGTATTGAGCTCGTCTTCTGGACCACGAGCCAGAATTGTAATTGGCCTAGGGTTGTGCCCGCAGAACGGGTGCCTAGCCGGAACAAATAGTACAAGTATGTAGCGAAGCTACGTAATCACGATGAGTGTTCAAGCATGCAATGACATGAGCAGATATTCCCGTACTGTTAATTGAAATTAAACGTGACAGGAAAAATGCAATGACATGAACATATTCACGTACCGTTAATTTAAATTAAACATGGCAGTTAAAATGCAATAGCAGTTAACGATGCATGGATGACATGAACAGTTAATACGCGTACCGTTAAGGGAAAGTAAACGTGACATACAAGCATGATGAAGGTGACGGACCAAGCTTCGTTGTCAAGCTAGGTCAATGGCGTCTAGACGGCTATCCTTTCACCGTCTAGTCTCTTTTACGCTAAAGCAAGGTAATGGCCTAAGACATGGCCCAAATCAAGAGATGCAAGTTTCACTTGCCTGATACCGGGGTTGACGAGCAATGAAGATCGTCACACAAGCTAACTATGGAATGGATCACTGTTATGGCAAAACAATTATTAGCACAATGATTCTAAATCAATTTCTTAATATAATCCTAATTGTCTAATAATCCTTTTTATTAGGGTTTCACAAATGTCAATGTGGGTTAAGCTAAAACTAAAGAATCGAGTATTACCGTGAAGAAGCGGAGGAACGATGCCGAGCAACCACGGCAACAGAAGAACGATCCGGCTCAGATCTGGAAATGAGGGAAAATATGGAGAAATAGGTTTTGATATGGATTTTGGGGGTTTGATGAAGGTTTGAGGAAGATGAGAGGTTAAGTGAGGGTTTGGATGATGGATTTTGGGCTTGGGATGAAGGAATAAGGGTTTGAGGTAGTAGGGGGCTCAATGTGGGAGAAATTAGGTTTAGAGATGAAGAAGAAGAAGAAGAAAACGTTTGGAGGGGTATTTATAGAGTTTTGTGGCGGCTAGGGCAAAACTAGGGTTTCCTGTACTGTTTAGTCGGTCAAAGAGCAACCACTGACCGACTAGTTTGGGAACTAGTCGGTCGGTTGACCAACGCAGACCGACTAAGTGTAAACAGTAACCCTTGACGAAAATTAGGATTTAAATTTAGTCGATCAAAGAACAACTACTGACCGACTAGTTTGACATCTAGTCGGTCGATGAACGTTCTTAGACCGACTAAGAATGAACAGTATCTGTTATCAAAATAATTAATGAGTTAGTCGGTTAAAGAAGCATTACCGACCGACTAGTTTGCAACCTAGTCGGTCAACCAACGTTCTTAGACCGACTAACGATAAACAGTAACTCCTGAACATTTATCAAAGCCCACTAGTCGGTTCAAGAAGGTTTTCCGACCGACTGGATCGTCATCTAGTCGGTCGGTGCCCCTTCTTATACCGGCTAATGTGCATAGAAAGTTCCGAAATGGAGCGCGAAGCTCCGGGATGGTTTCCTAAGTCCCCTAGGCTCGTTCTAACTCTAAGATATCGACGTTATGAAGCCCGTCACGAATGACTTACTTCAAACACGGCGACCGACGGAAGAATCTAGAGAATCACGACGAAACGAACGAAAATGAAAGCTAAGGAGACGGAAATGGAAACCACAAAGAAGGGCGAAAACAACCAATAATATAATATATATATATATATATAATAATCCATACATGAAAAACCAGTCGTTACAGTGTGTGAGCCTCTAGGGTTCATGACTTAAGGTTTGAAGGCGGCCAAACCCTCTAAACCTTGCGACTGCTCAACCCAACCCCAACCCAGTGCACAAGACAATTCCGTATAAAGAATCACTCTCTCTGCTAGGAGTGTGCCTTACTTTCCGCTGGTTATTCGTACAAAGGATCACTCTCTCTGCTAGGAGAGTGCCTTATTCCCCACTTGTTTCAATACAATTCATACATAAAGTTACATGGCAAGGCAAGAATGATGCATGTCTGTTTTAAGATATTTATCAACATGGTAGTTATAGCATATTGGGCCTAGACTTTGGCATCAAGTCTAGGCTATCGTGAGGGTATCCTAGACACTATCATTTCACGTCTAGGTCTCTTGTTCATATTTTTACAAACTAAGGAAAGTAATGGCCTAAACATGGCTGTTTTAACACAAGTGAGCACACTTGCCTAAAGTGGCGAGAAGTACGTCCGTAGGGGCATCTCGTCACGGGCAGTGTGTCGGTTACGGTTCGATGTAACAAGTCAAATGGGACGATGTCAGGATTGGTTTTAGAAGACCTATTACAGCATGTCTCTAGATTGATCGTGGCTATCCTAGCAGTTCCAAATCATGTTATTCACACGTTCAGATCTATTCTATGGTTCTCTATGTTGATTATACCCTATGTGCACAGTCAAAATAGTCCAATCGACGGTCTAGGTTGTCATAGCAGTTTAAAGGAGCATAAAATAACTTTAGTGATCATGTTGCCGATTTTAATTAGGTTTCCAGTGGCGTAACATTTGGGTTGCTACAAGCAGGGGAATACCAACCTAGTATGACAATCACGCGTAGATCTGGCGCTGGATCTGGAAGCAGTAATGGATCTCGTCGACTCTATTCCTGGGACGTCCCGTCACTAGTCCTTGGCATCGTGGGCTCTGGCTCCTCGACTGCGGGTAGTGCGGAGGTGATGTCAGCGCAGTAGCAATGGACGGAAGCCGCAACGTGATGAGGGGATCTCAAGCAGTATTCTCAGAGGGTCGTTGGGGAAACCTAGCGGCCATGGAGAGGAATAAATGGTAGGTGGAGTGGGTCCTCAGGCCATCAGGAGGCAGGACGGCAGCGGGTCTGGGGGCAGTCGACGACGCGGCGGCGGTCAGCAATCGCGCGCGGCTGCGAGAGCTGCTGGTCAAACGGCGGCGAGGTGAGGGAGGTGCATGCATGGTGTGAGATGGCTGCCGATGGTGACTGGGGCAGGGGGCAGTCGTGGGAAGAGGCAGGAGGGAGCCGTGGCAGCTTTGGGGCTGTTGTGTCGGAGGGGAGACACCGGGGTGGCTGACGTCGGCGGCTTAGGGCTGAGGAGGGGAGGATGAAGGGTTTTGTTTTGTGTGTAGAGGGGTTTTTGGTTTTGTTTTGTGCTGCTGTAGCCTGACCCTAGGTTAGCTTTTTGTTTCTCCTTATAGAATATGTTAGAGAGAGGGATATGTGGGAAACGTGGGGAGAGATATGGGGAGAGTGGGGTATGGTTAGGATTTATGGGAGGGTTTAGTTAGGATTTAAATTAATAGGTTTTAGATTTTGATTTGATTTTAAAACGTATCAGATTTTGAAATTCAAAACCTTACGAATATTTTAATATATAAAATTGGGGATTAGGCAAATTTGTCCAACGACATCCAAAAATTAGAAGAAAAATACTGAGGCGATCGTGACATCGCGAGGGTCGAGAATACGGGGTCTGGCCGCGTGTTTGAGCTTAAGAATACGATAATAAAAAATTGAATATGAAAATACGCATACAAAGTAAAATACACACTAAATACGTACGGTCGAAAAGTGACCGTTACATGTAATCTCTAATTGATACTATTCAAAATAATATATCATTTTCATTCTTAGGCTTAGCGGATAGGATAATTAATTGCCCAAAATTTAGTCCTCAAAAAAGGAAAAACTTGAGTCAATTTGGATTGTGTTTTAGTACCACGTCAGAAGTGATACCTTTCTGAAGGCTTAGCTCTCCCTATAAATAGGGAGCACCTCTTCCTCTTAAAAGTACACCAAGCCTAGATCAAGGGAGCTCGCCCTAAATTAAAGTGAAAACCCCAAGATCTAAATGCAACCAAAATTTTCCTCTTTTCCTCTTTATTCCCTTTTCAGGTTCTAGCAAAAATTGAAGGGAGTTCGGATCTGATCCGGAGCTTGAGGTCGGGATTCAGCTAAGGTGAAACTTTCTGGATAAGTGGTCGCCTCTTGACAAGGCATTGAATCGCTTCGGGGCATCGTCCTAAAGAATAGTTTCTACGACTACAAATACTTAAAGTATGCATGCTTTATATTGTAATAGTAGAATTAGTTAGATCTATCTTTGTGAGATAGTTTCGCCCTTCTCCTTAGATAGTAAAAGATCCTGCAAAGGGGTTTTCCATATTTTATTTCGTATGGCATTTTCATAAAAGGTGTAATATGATTTCTTTTTATTCTTCTGCTGCTTCCACATTTGCTAAGCCTTGGGCTAGATGATGGAAAAGCCTTATAGAAGCCTGCTCAAAACCCAACAGAAAGAAGTTGAGCTTGCACATGTGGCTTATCTCAAACTCATCCCACATTTACATAGCAAACATTTTGCATTGAATGTCATTAGTAGATCTAAAGATAATATCATCAACATATATTTGAATTAAAATAATATCATTTTCAATTCTTTTAATAAAAAGTGTGGTATCTATGTTTCCTGATTCAGAGTGTATATTGCATCTTTTACCCCACATGTAAGGGCACTTTGTGCATAATTTGGGCCTATGTGATCTATAATACACGCATTTCGATAATACATTTAATATTAGAGGATATCGTTTATTTATGCATTAAATACCACTTTATGTTCTACTCTTGTCACATATTATTTTTAAGGTGAATAATGGAATTGTTTGGATTTTGGAATTTTCTTGGATTTTTTGGAATTTTCTTGGATTTTTTGGACCTCGTGGCTATTTTTTTGGGATTTTAGGCCAAAATCTATTTTCTGGAAATGAAAATGAAAAAAATAGTCACGGCCCACAGGCCCACCCTACTATAGTGGTGATTGAACCGGAAAATGCGCAAAGAAAGCACGCCTCCACTCCCAAGTGTAGCAGCGTCAATGCAATAAATGATATATATCTAGTGAGTCCGGTGTCGAACCACAGGGAAGAGTCGTTTGAGAACGCACGTTTGGTCAAAAATGGATGTAGGATGGCGAGAAATCACCCGCTATATTTACAGGTTTTCGGTAGATGAGAGAATGTGTGGTGAATCTATAGTCCTAACCGAAGATAGCTAGGGCTAGAGAACAATATGGGGGTAGAATATCTAGGAGGAGAGCATGGCCAACGAGGAGGACTCATGTGGTGGGTGGGTGGGTGGGTGGGTGGGTGTGTGTGTGTGTGTGTGTGGTTGTGTGTAGGAATTCATCCCAAATATAACTCAATTGTTTTCCCGGATAAGGGACGAACAATCGTTGGATGCGGCATTTCATCGAACATGTGGGGTGCAATAAAAGTAGTGTATGAAACAAAGAAGAGAGGGTTGACTACGATAGTTTCTCTCTATGGATTACCCACTAGGGTTCCATCAACAACCAACATCTCAAAGTTTCATCCACCAAATAGAAAATGGAAACATGCTAGAGACGATCACACAACCCAACAACAACAAGCACAACACAACCACACAAGAAAGATCTAGCTATTCATGATGAAAAAGAAGACAGCTTTATATCTAAAAATAATCATCCAATACAATACAAATAGCTAAACCAAAATTACACAAGAGTTATGAAAGAGTTCACCAAGATGTCACTCAAAGATGGAATCCTCCTACTCAAGTGCTCCTCCAAGCTCCAAGCTTCATCAAGCTTTCCCCATGGCCTCCCTAGAATTTCAGAGAGGAAAAGAGATTAGGGCTGAAAACAGCCCCCAAACTCGTCTAAAAATCCATTCCCAGCATTGAGGGTCTGTTTTGGGGCATTCGGGTCGAAACTGTGCACAAAACCCGCCAAAAACAAGGCCAAATGCCACTTAAGGCATTACGGGTCGAATCGGTTCGGATCCGACCCGCAGCCACGCCTAAAACCCGCAACTGAAGCCCAAATCTGTAGAAATTTTCAACACCGTCGCCCTGTCTTGCGAAAATTCTAGAAAAATCATCCAACCTCGAAATGATGCGTTCCAGGCGGTGATGGAACCATCACAAAGTATACTACGACTAAAACTTATTACAAGGCCAGAATACGCACTGGAATGACAGCAGAATTCTGTACAAAAGAAGGCAATTCTTCTTTTCTTCTTCTTGCTTCCGATAAATCTCCATAAATTCCAGAAGAATCCTGAAAAATAGGAAATGCAATAACTAGTGACAAGAAGTGGGTTTTATGTATTAAAAAGTGATAAGATCTAAAATACGAACTTTTCACAATTACGAGCTAGATTGAGCCTGTATGTGAAATATATACGCTAAAACGCAAGAAAATAGGGGGTGAAAATGACACTTTTCACTCAGAATCACACCCCAAACTAGCTTTTTACTAGTTCCTAGTAAAATAAGTGGTAAATCCGGATGAAAATAGAAAGCACAAATCAAAACTCCGAGTATTTTTTGGTAGAAAAGAATTTCCAAACATCACTTCAAATCCAATATACGCATCGATGATGATTCCAAAAACACGAATAGCTTTGATTTGATTTAAACTCAGATAACAAATATGGTTTTGCATAGTTAAGACCAAAGACACAACATCGAATCATAATTTCCAAGGATATCAAGACTTTGGCACAAACAAGACTAGGTTTCCTAGGCATGGTGATGATGTGTGAAACTTATTCTCTCGATAATATACATATATATATTTCTCTCTTTTTCTTTTTCTTTTTATTAATTCTATGTAACGTGCATAAAGCAACATTTGCAGAAAGTGATATAACTCGAATGACCCCATCAAATAAGTGAGTTTTCGGTCAATGATTCCTAGGCCAAGCGACCATCGGGCACCGGGCCAAAAAGGACCCCGCAGACCGTACTACTCGAATCATCGAGTTATTTATTTAACGACCTACTTATTTCTTTTACTTGTTCTTGTTTTATATTTGTTGTGAAGGGATAATACCGAGTTGGTTAGTCGGTTGGGATCACGGTTTATCTTATAGATAAGACCGTATCTATTGTATCTTATTTGTATACGCTCCTCTATATGCTGTAAATAAAGAGCAAAGGAATTTCTTCCGAGATGATGATTCATAACACATTATCAGTATGAAACTCTAATTAAAATTTTCCACACAAAAATCGATCATTGCGAAAGCGAAGTAAGGTGGGAGATCCACACGCGCGGTGGCACCCACATCAAACGAGCATCGTCATCCGCGTAGGCTTCGTTCAACCGTCGCTATATCCGGAAGACAGATATAGAGGCAAATCTCGCTAAAATTTCATTTTTATCATACGTATGATAATGTTATCCGTAGATCTCGCAAGATCGGAGTGGAAATAGGGCTAATCGCCTAAATCGACGATTTTTATTCTCTAAAAATCAAGTTTTTAACATGATTTCAATCTGAAATTTATAATAAAATTTGGTGTATCCCCTCTAACATCGCCGGCTACTGCTATCTTTCGACACCCCGTAGGCGTCGGACCCCCCACCCACGCTCGAAGAGAAAGAGGGGGGGCCATCGCCGTCCGTGCCCCCTGCCTAAAGCGGGGGGGGGGCACCGCCGTCCGTGCCCCTTGCCTGAAGCGAGGGGGCCGCCGCTATCCGTGCCACACGCTTGAAGCGGGGGGGGCGCCGCTAAATCCCCCCCGGAAGAGGGGGCTGCCCCCCCGACGTGAAGGGGGGCCACCGAACAAATCCCCTCCCCCCCGAATAGGGGGGCTGCCATCACCGCCCGAAGGGGGGCCGCCGTTCTCCACCCCCCCCCCCCCACAGCAGTGGGGGGGCTATCCTTTCACAGCCCACCCCCTATCCCCACCCCCCACCTGACTGAAGGGGGAATCTCCTGCCGCCCCCCGCCACGGTGGGGCAGCTGCGCCTCTCCTGGGCGATGCAACAGGGGGTGACGACGGCAAACCCTAGCCGCCCCCTAATAATATTTCGGCCGGCGGCACAAAAAAACTCTGCGGGCCTCAAGACTGCAGGCCACAAATTTTTTTTGAAAAAAAATAGGGTGGATTAAATGGGACTGCGGGCCAGAAGCCCGCAGCCACACTGTGGGCCTCAGGCCCTCAGGCCTATTTTCTGGAAAAAAAATTTAAAGGAGAAATGGGGATAAAAATAAGATTAAAAAGGGTTTAAGGGACCTAAAAATTCATGAAAATCATGATAAAATAGGGGACTTTTGGGGACTTTTGGGGATCATTTTAGGATTAATTTAAAAGAAAAATTTCTTCCTTTCATGAAGAACATGTCATATTTTTGGGCTCTTTTTCAAATTTTTTTTGAATAAACCCAACTAGCACAACCCTTGCATTATATGATACCTTTGTAGGATCATAATTATATGCTATGCATTATTTTTAATGGCTTATTCTGTGGATAAACTATTTTTGGTTGTGCAATATTAAACTTAATAATTAGGAAGATCCTACAACCGCTTTGTCGTTAGTCACCTAACTAGTCACCTAACATAACTGTGTATGACATTGCCCAGTGGTCCAATAATTATTAAGTAATTAAATTGTTTATCCTTCTGTGAATATAAATGCATGTGATGCCTGTGATGAAAATGTCTGCTGAAAATGTTT
>JAULAV010001974.1:0-25000 GCA_030789695.1 Scilla litardierei | reverse complement strand
GGTTTTCTATAGTTAAAGGTTTTAACGAGGCAAACCTCACCAACTCAGGATCCTGAAGTATCCACCCCATGTGAGACTCCTACTGCACTCAGAATCCTGAAGTATTCATGAGCAGAGTCCACACCTATGGCTGGATAAGGGGGAATGTTGTGAATGGATATAGATGAGTTAGTTAGGATCACGGCTTATCTTATAGATAAGACCGCATCTATTGTATCTTATCTCTGTACGCTCCTCCTCTGCTATAAATAAAGAGCTGAGGGTTCCTCCCCCAGATGATGATTCATAACAATTCCTCTTTTCTTTAGTTATTTGTTGTTTATTAGATTTGGTTTGTTTTATATTTTGAACTTTAGGTTTCTTATTATTAGCTTCTTTAGTGAACTTGGTGTAAATGAAGGCATGGTTTAGTTTAGCTTTTTCATTTGGGTCTTGGTTAGCTTTGTTGTAACCTAGTCCATATTTATTATTACCTAATTTTTATGAAGCCAACATGTTACTTAGGTCTTCTTTTCCCTTGTTAAACTTGTATATATCTTTGTACAATTCTTCATTTTTACTCTTAATTGTGGTTATATTCTTTTCAAGTTCACCTAGTCCAGTGTTTAGGTTTTTACATTCTTTAGTGAGAAGATTGTTTTCATTTTTTTAATTTATTGTTTTCAATTTTTAATTTTAGGTTTTCATCTTATAGTTCTTTGTTCATTAGGGCTATAACCTCTTGGATTACTTCATTTTCTTAATTAGACAATTTCTTCTTTTAATTTAGCATTTGTTGTAAATGGACATTGACAAGAGTTTGTACTAGGATTACATCTTATCCATAGAATAAGATCATATCTATTGTAACCCTATCCATGTACGCTCTTCCCCCTACTATAAATAAAGGACTGGGGTCTCCCTCCCAGAATTGATGCTTCACAACACGTTATCAACATGAGCCTCTAAAATTCTTCCACAAAATCCGATCGTTGCAAAAGCGAAGGAAAGGCGGTAGATCCACACGCATGGCTTCATCTACTACAAATGGGCATTGTTTTCCACGAGCAGGCTTTGTCAACCGTCGCTAGATCTGGAGGACGGATCTAGAGGTAATATCCTTAAAAATTCTATTTTTTAATTATGATCATGATTCTTTTACACATCGATCTCGCAAGATCGGAGTGGAATTTGGGTTCATAGACTATAAACGATGATTTTTAATCGCCAATTCATGTTTTCATATCATATTAACCCTATCTTTAGGGTTCGTATTTACATATGATATAACAAATCAGATCAAAAAACTATACGATCACCGCCCACGGCATCGCCTGTGGTTTTGCCACCGGCCGCCGTAGCCACCAACCTTCCTCCCTGAAGGCGGACCACCTCCATCGCTCCACCCCATAAGTGGAGCAGACTCCACCACCCCCGCCTCACGACGGGAAGTCCCCCCTGACCCCGCCTCTCGATGGAACCCCCCTAACACTGCCTAACGACGGCCTGCTCCCCCTCGCCCCACCATGTAGGCGGAGGCCTCCACCCCTCCTCGCCCTGCCATGTAGGCGGAGGCGTCGACCCCCTTCTCGCAATCGATGTTGAAGGGGTCGGTGGCGGCAAACCCTAGCCGATGCCGCCCCCTTCGCTTGCAAACCTTTTGGGCCGAAGGCCCAACCAATTAAATAAAAAAATTGTGCGCCCTGAGCCCACAACACACATTGCGGCTCCAGCCCGCAATTAATTAATAAAATGGGGGGAAGGGAAATCTCGCTGCGAGCCTAAAGCCCGTAACATATGTTGCAGGCTTCGGCCCACAATTATTTAAAAACGGGGGGGATGGTGCTGCGAGCCTGAAGCCCACAGCCACACAGCTGGCCTCAGGCCCGCAGGCTGAAAACCTTTTTGAAAAAAGGAGGAGGAATATTGTAACGGCCATTATTTGTGTTTTGCTTTTAGTCGTTTACCCTCCTTGTCTTACTTTTTCCGGCGCCATTATTTTAGTTGGGTACGTATTCTTTCTTAGCTTAGCATATTTTAATTTTTGTGTACTCGTAGTAAATACGTTCCCTATACGCGTTAGCAGTTAATAAAATTATTTTTTTAACTAAAATATTTTTTTTCATTTCAAAATTTTAAAATTTAAATTCAAATTATTTCCTAATTTGTAAATGAGACTTTTGCTCATTTCTTCTTTAATACTAAATCTGGCTCTTATTGCTAATTAAATTCCTTGTCTCCTTCCATATCAACCCACATTTCAAATTTTCCTTTCCCTAACTCTCTCTCCCTCCTACCCTATATGACAATATAGGGGCACACCCTCAGCCGCAACGCAGGATGCCAGGCCCCCCTAACATTTCAAAACCCTATACTCCTATCTTATATTATTTTTAAACCTTAGAAGCCTAGGTATTCTTTTGCACTAAGCCGCACAAATCAAAGCTGTCCCATTTCTTTATAAACCTACCCTAGCCCCCCACCCTACCGCCGGCAAACCCTTCCTCCTCCGGCCTCATCTCGACAGCAGCCACCGGCCCTCCACCCTGTCGACCTCCTCTCACGACAGACACCCCTCACAGCCACCGTCCGGCTTCCCCCTAGACCCGCAGCAGCTGTCGCGGCCTCCCCTCGACCTGCAGTCCACAGACCTAACAACCCCTCCTTTTGTCCTCGCACAAACCCTCGGAGCCGCCGGCCAACTTCCTCCACCTCCACGCAAAGAAACCCCCATCGCCGGCCACTCTTTAGCCAGCACCCACGCGCGAGCACAGCAGGCCATCCTCCACGAAGCAGACCACCGGCCTCTTCCCCCCTGCTGTCCATGCACGAACGACCCCAGCAGGCCGCCCTCTCTCTCATTGTCGTGCCCTCCCTTACTCCATCTCTACGCAACACACCCCACAGCCGGCATCTCCACGTGACGGCCTTTCTCCTCCCCCTCGCTTCATCCCCAGGCCGAACACCCTCTTCACGCCGTTGCCGATGTCCGTTAGCTGCGACCCTCTTTCGCTACCGCAAGACGACGTAGCCGCTGCCTCTCCCCGTAGACGTCGTTTCACTGCGCTACCCACAGCCGAAACGATCCCGAGGCGACTTTCCTTACTTCGTTACCCGCAGTCGAGGAACCAGAGACGACGAGACCCATCACTGTTTCAGATCCGACGTCAGATCTGTGCGTGTTCGTCGTACTAGGTTGGTTCCCCTCGCTCGTAGTAACCCTCATCATACAACATTGAAACCTAACTAAAAATCGACAACTAATCACTAAAGTTACTTTTACGCTCCTTAAAAACTGTTGTAACATCTAGACCGATGATTGGACTATATTGACTGTGCACAAAGGATAGAATCGTCGTAGAGAACTCTAGAATAGGTTTGATCGTGTGAACACTTGTTTTGGGACTATTAGGATAGCCACGTTCAACTTAGAAACAAACCGTAATAGGACTTCTAAAAACGTGACCTGACACTGTCCCCTTAATTTATTACAGCGGACCATAACCGACACGCTACCCATGACAAGGCGCTCCCGATGGATATACTTCTCGCCACTTCAGGCAAGTCTGTTCACTTGCGTAGTTAGGGCCACGTTAGGCCATTTCCTCTTTAAAATTGTAAATCGTTAAACAAGAGAATCAGACGTGAAATGATAGCGTCTGGTACACCCTCACGACAGCCTAGACTTGACGATAAAGTATAGGTATAAATTGTAATAACTATCATGCAAGGAACTATCTGTGTGCGCGCGCGCCCGTGTGGACCCCCTAGAATGAAAATAACATATAATACTCTTGTCATGCCATGTAACATCATTCATGAAATGCTTATACACAACCTGCGGGGAATAGGGCACTCTCCAAGTTAGAGAGAGTGATCCCTTGTCTGGAATACACAACCTGCAGGGAATAGGGCACTCTCCAAGTTAGAGAGAGTGATCCCTTGTATAGAATACACAACCTGCGGGGAATAGGGCACTCTCCAAGATAGAGAGAGTGATCCCTTGTCTGGTATTATCTTGTGCACAGGCTTGGGGTAGGGTTGAGCAGTCGCACGGTTTAGAGGGTTTGGCCGCCCTCTATTTGTAAGCTGTGAACCCTCTTGACACACACTTCTCGTCTTGTCTTGTCACGTAGCTGGTAACACACGCTATGGCCATTGTCATGTCATGTTTACCTTCCTGCACAGTTTTTACTTTCCTGCCATACTATAAAATGTCATGCTGCTGCATCTTATAAAATGTCATTTAAATATCTGTCTTTTAATCACATACACCTTGCGGTAGAGTTTTCTTACCATTACTTGTAGACTCTGCCTGACATATAACTCCTTTCTCTTGGGTGTTTGTATGTCAGGTACCGAGAGGTCCGAGACAGAGTTCGTAAACCAGGAAGCAGTGCCTGAGGATCTGGGCCAGGAGGACGTCGTTCAGGAGTACGATCTGGACGAGGACCAGTCCTAGAGTTCTCCGTCTATTGCTGATTTGGAGTTGCAGTTTTCTAGTTGGGTGCGTAGCACCATTTTGCTTTCTGTTTTAGGTTGGATGCATAGCACCAGTAGTTTTCTTTTCTTTCAGTTGTAGCCATGCGAGGCTTTCTTTTTAGACTTCTTGTACTTGCTGGATTATTATTATGAATGAATGAATGAATGTTGTTTCCTTTAAGTACTTTTATTCTTTTGAACTTTAAATGCAAGAACCTGTACTTCGTTTGGTGTACCCCTACAGACGCTTATTGGGTCTGAGATTCACAGCTCCAGCCCATGCGGACCTTAGTCTCGTCCTCGCTCCCGTATTATGGGAAGCAGGGCGTGACAAATATGAAAAAGGAAGCGGAGGAAGCAAATATATTAATAAAAAGGGTCTTTTGGGCCCAAAAAAATTCGTTAAAATTGGGGATTAAAATGGGGACTTCGTGGAGATATTTGGGGGCTTGTGGGGACTTTTGGTGTATATATAAAAAGGAAAACTTTTCCTTCTTCATGAAGAACAAGTAATTTGGGCATCATTCAAATTTATTTGAATTAGCCCATAATGCACAACATATTGCATATTTGATCCCCCTTTTAGGATCATAATTATATGCATTAGATCACATTTTATGGCTCATTATTTGGATAAACTTATGCTTGGTTGTGTGGTATTAACTTAATAATTAAGAAGATCATGCGACCGCTCTGCCGTTTGTCACCTAACCTAACGGCGTATGACATTTTCTAGTGGTCCAATAATTATTAAGTATTTAAATTGTTATGTTTATCTTTCTGTGAATCTGTGATGCATGTGATGTCTGTGATGCATGGGATGAAAATGTTTGATGAGCACAAATTTTTGCATGGATGGCTAATTGTGGTTTTGGATCAGATGTTTAGTCCCACATTTTACTTTTCCTGCATTTTTCTTTTCTTTGTAGTGAGGAAATTATGTAATGTCCAAGACCGATGACCACTTTCCATGGAGGCGGAGGCCACTCTTGAACCTGAAGAATTTAAAAAGGGACCCATGAGGTTTTCAAAGTTGTAATTTCTCGCTTTTATTTGTGTAATATGGACGGTAATTATAGACTTTATACATTATTTATATTATGTGGGACTGGCCAATCCATAGTATTAGCTTATTCATGTAAAATTTGCCTCCGCATGAAAATGTTTGATGTATTATTAATTCATGCAAATTTGTGCGCTGCTAGATAAAATGGAAAAAATCACAAGCATCGATTTCGAACTGCTGGATGCATCAGGCAGGAATTACTTGAGCTGGTAGCTCGATGTTAAATTCCACCTGCGAGCTAAGTCCTTTATTTCTGTTGTGACAAAAGATGGAAAGGCGACTGACATTGAAAAAGCCGCAGGCCATCATTCATATTTGTCGCCATGTGGACAAGACCCTAACAGCTGAATACCTTACGGTCGAAGATATGGGTGGCAAAATGAGCCCGACCCGACTCGACCCGAACCAGGCCTCCTTAACCGGGTATGGGTAGGATCTGGGTCAAGTAGGATCCGGGTTGACCCGACCCGACCTGAATAAAATCCGGGTCGGGTATGTGTTTGACATGTCAACCCGGATGACCCGAATTTGACCCGGTTTACTTTATATATATATATATATATATATATGTATATATATATATAATACTTCAACACGCAATTGCAAGTGGAGTTGTGCTTATACGGTTTGAAATGTTGTCCTCTTCTTTAAGAGGTATTGGATTCAATTCCCTTTACATACAACTTTTTAGTCACTTTTATACTTTCGTTAATAAAATGGTATAAATTGACGGTGGCTCTTAATAAATAGCCGAACATCGAAAAAGGAGCAGTTGGGTGTAATTCAAAACGTAACCCGACGGGTGAACCCGAACCCGACCCGGGTATTTTTCGGGTCACCCGAACCCGACCCGACTTCAATCTGGGTCGGGTTAGGGTTTACCCCTATCCGTGTCGGATCAAATCTGACCCGACCCGAACCCGACTTGACCCGACCCGTTTGCCACCCATAGTCGAAGATCCACTTAAGTTGTGGACTGCCCTTGAGGAAAGATATAAACATCAGAAAGATGTTATACTTCCACTGACAAGATATGAGTGGAAGACCTGAGACTGAAGGACTGTAAGTTGATAGCTGATTACAACTCATCCCTTTCTAGTATCACCTCACGCCTGGAGTTGTGTGGTGAAAAAGTCTCAGAAGATCGCATGCTTGAAAAGACGTACACGTCTTTCCACGAAAAGAATGCGATACTGATGCAGCAATACCGTGAACGAAAGTTCACTAAGTATTCTAAGCTGCTGTCATGTTTACTCATGCTGAACAAAACAGAGAGTTTCTTCTCACCACTCACAACATGCGCCCCCTGGCACTACCCCCTCACAGAAGCTCACAATGCATCTTCTTCTAAAAAGAAGAAAGATAATAAAAGAAAAGGAAGACCACAAAATGGGGGACAGAACAAGAAGGCTAGAGGCCAAGTCCAACAGCGAAGAAATTAGGGGAGGCGGAAGTTAACCTGTCGCAGAAACGATAACAATAGAAATGATGCACCCCCACCCAAGAGGGAATGGGAAGACCAGTGACATAGCTGTGGCATGAAAGTACACCGGTCTAGAGTGTGCAGAACTCTGCGACATCTCTAGGAATTGTATAAAGAAAACAAGAAAAAGAAAGTTGAAACAAACCTGGTGACCACAAATGCTCCAGTCAAGTTCACAGCTGACGACTTTTGATTTTCACAGCTGAAATTTAAAAAACAAAACAAAATTGTTGATATCAAACCTATTATTATATCATATCCTAAAAAACCTCCATTATTATATCTTAAATATGGTTATGGGTTTGATTTCGAATCTGAGGAATAATTCAAAGACATTTTATAAATCTAAACCTATTTAAAATAAAATCCTAACTGTACCCCCTCAATTCTCCCTTACATCCCATGTTCTCTCTAACCTACCCTATATACAACTCAGCCTCTTCTAATTTTTAAAACCCAAAACATTCCCCAGGGCTTCACGTGCCCCCTCCTATATTAAAACCCTATATAACTCTACACCCTAAGCCTATCCCCTACAGCAGCCACCCAAGCCCCCTAGGCCATGCAACACTCCAAACCCAGTTCAAACAGTCGCCTGCCACCCTTCGGACACCCGCGCAACCACTCAGCCCGCCTGAGAACGCCGCTCCAACCCTCTCCTCACCCTCCTAACTGCCTACAGCCCCAGCCTTTCATCTCTGGGCCATGCACTACCACCTCCATCCCCCGAGCAACCCAGCACCCAGGCCTCTCACCGCCAGTCCGATAGCCCTACTCTCCCCTCAACTCGCAACAAACATTCCCACCGGCCACCTCCCTGTAACTACCGCATCAACCCAGCAGGCAGCCCCTCTGCTCGACCTCTCTCTCCCCTACAACAGCAGCAGATGACCCCGCAACTACCCAGCACTCCCTCAGGCCGTAACCTCCTCCTCACATTCTTCTCCCTTCCAACACCCTACTCTCCCTTTCGGCCAAGCACCTGACCTCCGGCCATCTCTTCCTCCGCGCGCAACCTCCCCTACTCCAGTCCAGCGGCCACCCCCCTGTCCGATGTGTAGCCCCCTCCACGGCCTGCCGTTCAGCCACCCTCATCTCCTCACCGTCACGCCCTCCAGCCCTCTCCTCACCCTCACCTGACCGCCGGTGACCCTCCTCACAAACACAGCTCCGGCAGCCCTCGCAACTCGCGCGCAGTCCCCTCTCTCCCTACACCCACCGGCAGACCACCCTCCAGGCCGCCAGGACGTCGACAGCATCGTCGCTTCGCTACGCTACCCGTAGTCGAGGAACCGGAGCCCGCGACGCTAAGGACCAGAGACGTGATGTTCTAGGAGCAGAGGCGACAAGATCCGTAGCTGCTTCTAGATCCGGTGCCAGATCTACGCGTGATCGTCATACTAGGTTGGTGTTCCCCTGCTTGCAGTAACCTAAACGTTACGCCACTGAAAACCAAATTTAAAACCGGTAACATAATCACTAAAATTATTTTATGCTTCTTTAAACTGTTGTGACAACCTAGACTGTCGATTTGACTATTTTGACTGTGCACATATGGTAGAATCGACGTAGAGAACCATAACATAGATCTGAACGTGTGAACAACATGATTTGGAACTGCTAGGATAGCCACGATCAATCTAAAGACATGCCCTAATAGGTCTTCTAAAACCAGTCCTGACATCGTCCGGTTTGACCTGTTACAGCGAACCGTAATCGGCGCACTACCTGTGACGAGACGCCCCATACAGACGCATTTCTTGCCACTTCAAGCAAGTGTGCTCACTTGCGTTGAAACGACCACGTTTAGGCCATTACTTTCTTTAGTTTGTAAAAAATGAACAAGAGACCTAAACGTGAAATGATAGCGTCTAGGATGCCCTCACGACAGCCAAGACTTGATGACGAAGTTTAGGCCCAATATGCTATAACTGCCATGTTGATAAATATCTTAAAACGGACACGCATCATTCTTGCCTTGCCATGTAAATTTATGCATAAATTGTATTGAACCAAGCAGGGAATAAGGCACTCTCCTAGCAGAGAGAGTGACCCTTTGTACGAATAACCTACGTGAATAAGGCACCCTCCTAGCAGAGAGAGTGATCCTTTGTATAGAATTGTCTTGTGCACTGGGTTAGAGTTGGGTTGAGAGTTAGCAAGGTTTAGAGGGTTTGGCTGCCCTCTACCCTTAAGGCGTGAACCCTAGAGACACACGCACAGTCTTGTCTTGTCTTGTCTTGTCTTGTAGTCGGTAGCACATGCTACGGCCATTGCCATGCCACGTTTACTTTCTTGCACTGTCTTTTACTTTTCCTGCCATGTTTATATAGATTGACATGCTGTCGCATCTCACAATCTGCCATGTAAATAACATTTAATAACTGTCTTAAAATTCCATACACCTTGCAGTAGAGTCTTTCATACATTTCATTTGTAGATTCTGCCTGACGTTTAACTCCTCTTCTCTCGGGTGTTTGTACGTGAGGTACTCAGACAGAGTACGCAGACGAGGAGATAGTAACTGAGGACTTGGAGCAGGAGGACGCTACTAGAAGTACGACCCGGTTGAGGACCAGTCCTAGAGTTCCCTTCTGTTACTGACTTGGAGTTTCCAGTGTTCTAGTTTGGGTGTGTAGCACCATTTAGATTCTTGTCTAGGTTGGGTGTGTAGCACCAGTAGTTTCCCTTTTCAGTTTTTGCCATGCCCAAAGCTTTCTTTTATTAGACTTCTTTTGTACTGCTGGATTATTATCATGATGAATGAATGCTGTTGTTCTTTTTGAGTACTCTTATTATTCTGAATTGTAATGCAAGAACATGTACATCGATTGGTGTATCCCTATAGACGTTTAGTGGGCTCGAGCTTCGCAGCTCCAGCCCATGCGGATCTTCGTCTCGTTCCCGCACCCGTATAATGGGAAGCGAGGCGTGACAGGTTTTTATGGTGGCCCATGCAAGTCATGCAAAAAGTTCGGAACGATAAAAGTACTTGCATTGATTTGATATCCAGTTTAACATGTGCAAAGTCTAATTTGGGTTTTCCTTGCCAACAAGATGGCAGGAAGACGCGCTACTCGAGCCGAGACCTTAGCTGACGGGGCCATGGAAGGCCAAAGTGGTGAATTCCACCAATTTCTAGGCATCTTACGAGAGATGCTAGATGTTCAGCACCACTTGGTTGAGCAGACCCATCAGGCTGCATACACTGCTCAGGCTACCTACGCTGCTCAGGCTGCACCACCGCCATTTGAGCTACACCTGGAGTAAAGCAGTTCAATGAGCTGCAGCCGAGGACTTTTTCTGGGAAGGAAGGACCACTGGACGCTGACGAGTGGATCCAAATCACTGAGGACAAGCTGATAGCATCCAACATACCTGAGAAGACCAAGGTAGAGATAGCGAAGCTGCAGCTGGCCGATAATGCAAGGAACTGGTGGCGCTTAGGGGATAAGCGTCTGGAGAAGCCAGTTGAGTGGGACACCTTCAAAGCCATGTTCAAGGTGAAATACTTTCCTAAGGCTGCGAAGAGGGAGCTCTTGCAGCGGTTCGTGAATCTGACACAAGGGAGTATGACAGTGGATGAGTATGAGGCGGAGTTTGAGATGCTCAGCAGTTTCACCCCGTAAATAGTCAAGAAAACAGAGAATCGAGCTAATTAGTTTCACCAGGGGCTGAACCCCATGATCCAGGCCTCTATGACTTCGGCAGACTTCACCACTATGTAGGATGTACTGAACGCAGCCAGGAATTATGAGGTTGTGGCAAGACTTCCTGATCCTCCTGCTGGTGGAGGAAAGTGACAGATGGAGTAGTACAGGCCAGCAACTAGGCCTGCAGTGCGGCCCAATCAGTCAGTGCCTTTCAAGAGGCTAGGAGTACCTGTACAGAGCCAAGCCAAGGGCCCATGCCATTTCTGTGGCAAGCCGAGGAATCAGCAGAACAATTGCAGTAAGAAGCTAGGTTTGTGTCTGGTGTGTGGAGTGACCACACACGTTGCTAGAGATTGCCCGAGGTCACACCCTGATGTGGGCGCAGCACCAGCCCCAGTGCAGCGTGGTGCGCCTGCTCCTATTCAGAGAGGGGCTTATGTTCGTGGACCCCCTTTGGCACCACAGAGGCAGGCGTACCAGCAGGCAGTGCCACCTCGGAGGCCGGCATATACCATGACTGCCGTGGGGGCTGAGGACGTGGATGGCGTCATTACAGGTTATCTCTTGGAACTAGTCTTTCATAATATAGCATAGTTCATTTTGTTTGCATGTGATTGGATAACCTTACTAGTTAGATTAGTAACCTTGTTTGATCTTAGTTATTATCTTTTATATCTTAGGCACCATCTTAGTGACATCTTATCAGGCATTAACTTTGTTCGACTCCGGTGCATCTATGTGCATTATAACCCAGAGATTCGTAACAAAGTACTCTATTCCCACCCACACACTTCCAAAGTGTTGGGATATCACTACAGGAAACGGAGTGGTGATGGTTAATTTGGGATGTCGATCAATCCTGGTGATGATCAGTGGACACGAGCTCTATACCGACTTAATTTTCCATGATCTACCGCATTTCAATGCTGTCCTTGGCATCAATTGGTTGGGAGATTTCCATGCATTGATCGAATGCCACAGTAAGAAGGGGGTGTTTAGGATACCAGACCACCCGAGGTTTGAGTTTTACAGCAGAGAGCGATCGCTTAGGCCCATCAGATTCAGGCCAAGCCGGAGGAGTCGATCGTTGCCGCCATGCAGATGGAGATCAAGAGACCAGCAGTCATCAGAGACTTTGATGACATCTTTTAAGAGGATATCTCAGGGTTGCCACCCGATCGAGCTGTGGAGTTCAGCATAGACCTTATGCCGGGAGCTCAACCTATTTCGAAAACACCGTATCGTATGGCTCCTACAGAGCTTGAGGAGCTGAGGAAGCAGTTGGATGAATTGTTACAAAAGGGATTCATACATCCTAGTGTGTCACCTTGGGGTGCACCAGTCCTGTTAGTGAAGAAGAAGGATGGATCCCGCAGGATGGGTGTGGATTACAGAGGGCTGAACGTAGTGACAATGAAGAACAAGTATCTGATGCCTTACATTGATGACATATTTGACCAGCTCTGAGGTTCGAGAGTTTTCTCGAAGCTGGATTTAAGGAGCAGATACCATCAGCTGAAGGTGAAGAAGGATGACATTCCGAAGACGGTATTCAGGACAAAGTATGGACACTATGAGTTCGTGGTCATGCCTTTTTGTGTGACCAACGCTCCTACAGTGTTCATGAATTTTATGAATTTGATGAATGTGATCTTCTATGACTTTTTGGATAAGTTCGTCGTCATCTTTATCGACGACATAATTATTTACTCAAAGTCTGAGGAGGAGCACAGCAGACATCTAAGGATAGTGTTGGAGACCCTGAGGCATCATCAGCTTTATGCCAAGTATAGTAAGTGCGAGTTCTAGTTGGACAGGGTCGCATTCCTGGGACACGTGGTGTCTGATGATGGCATATAAGTAGATCTGGAGAAGGTCAGGGCAGTCAGTGAGTGGCCGACCCTGTAGTTAGCATCGGATATCAGGAGCTTCCTTGGATTAGCTGGCTACTACCGTCGATTCATTAAGGATTTCTCGAAGATTGCAGAGCCAATGACGAAGTTGACGAGGAAGGACATGGAGTTCTGTTGGTCAAAGGATTGTGAGGAGGCTTTCAGTATTTTGAAGGCGTGATTGACCACAGTACCGGTGTTGGCTGTACCATATCGGATCGGAGGCTTCGAGGTTTTCTGTGATGCATCAGGCAAGGGCCTCGGATGCGTCCTACATCAGCATGGTCATGTGGTCACGTACGCTTCTCGATAGTTAAAGAATCATGAGAATAAATACCCGATGCATGATCTGGAGTTAGCAGCTGTGATATTTGCGTTGAAGATCTGGAGACACTTCCTGCTGAGTGAGAGCGTGAAAATATTCACCGATCACAAAATCTTGAAGTATATATTTACTCAGAAGGAGCTCAACATGCGTCAGAGACGATGGTTGGAGCTGATGGCGGATTATGAGATTGATCTACAGTACCATCCGGGGAAAGTGAATGTAGTACCAGATGCTTTGAGCAGACTCCCTGCAGTGATGATGCATACTGCCCACTGGAGATTACAGCAGGAGCTGAGAGGGATGGACATTGAGGTTGTCCTACCTGGAGTGATCGCTTCGTTGATGAACAAGCAGATTCAGTCAACGATTGTGGATCGTATCAAGGCAGCTCAGGCGGGAGATCCGAAGCTGCAGAGGATCAGAAGACAGATCGAAGCCGGACTTCAGACGGAGTTTATCATTCATGAGGATGGATCCCTGAGATACGGCAGTAAACTCTGCGTACTTGCAGGAGACATTAGAGATGAGCTGTTGAATGAGGCACATAGCTCGCCTTATTCCATACATTCTGGAGGCACGAAGATGTACAAGGACATCCGTCTGAACTATTGGTGGATTGGCATGAAGAGGAGTGTGGCATAGAGCGTTGCCAAGTGTCTTATATGCCAGCAAGTGAAGGCGGAGCACTATCGGACAACAGAATTGCTACACTTCCTATCCCGGAGTGGAAGTGGTAGCACATCACGGTGGATTTCGTGACTAGCCTATCTCGGAGTCCTAAGTAGAACAACGCAGTCTGGGTGATCGTTGGCCAATTGACCAAGTATGCGCACTTCATCCCATTCCGAGTGGGACAATCCACGAAAATCTTGGCGAGGAAGTATCTAGAGGTAAAAACATTTTACTTCTCTATTTATAGTTCCTACTTAAGGTTAGTTTGTGATGTAGACCATGTACGTGCAGGAGATTATGTGCTTGCATGGAGTTTCGGTGAGCATCGTATCCGATAGAGACTCGAGATTCACCTATTAGTTCTGGAAGAGTCTACAGGAGAACCTTAGTACGAGTCTGAGCTTCAGCCCGGCGTACCACCCGCAGACCGATGGCTAGTCAGAAAGGACGATTCAGATTCTGGAGGATATGCTGGGAGCTTATACACTCGATCTGAAGGGTTCGTGGGAGGATCATCTCCATCTAGTGGCATTCTTCTACAACAATAGCTATCAGGCGAGCATTGGCATGGCACCATTTACTGCTCTATATGGAAGGAATTGTCGATCGCCACTGAGCTGGGATGACATCGGAGACAAAGAGATGTTGGGTCCGAAGATGATTGTAGAGGCTGTGGTGTCGTGAGAGACATCAGTGGTAAGCTCCGGATTGCTCAAGATCGCTACAAGCATTGTGCGGATGCCAAGAGACGACCTTTGGAGTTTCAGCCAGGAGATTGTGTCTTTCTGAAGATTTCTCCGAACCGCAGAGTCATTCATTTCGGGAAGAAGGGAAAGCTAAGTCCGAGGTATATTGGACCGTTTGACGTGCTGGAGCGTTGGAAGCAGTGGCATATCGCCTTGCACTACCACAATCTTTGGAGGGAGTTCACGACGTTTTTCACGTATCTCAGCTACGTCGATACGTCAGTGACCCATCACACATTGTGGACTACTCTGAGATCACGGTCCGACCGGACCTGACGTATGAGCAACATCCAGTGCAGATTTTGGACCGTCGACAAAAGCAGTTGAGGAACAAGGTAGTCGACATAGTGAGAGTGATGTGGCGTCATAGATCATCTGGAGAGTCCACCTGGGAGCGAGAAGTAAAGATGAGAGCGCGCTACCCGCATTTGTTTCCTGATCAGTAGGTGTTAGAAATTCTGAGGGCGGAATTTTCTGTAATGTGGGTAGGATGTAACGATCACTTTTCGATCATACGTATTTTAGTGCGTATTTTGTCTCGTATGCGTATTTTCGTATTTGATTTTTATTACTATTTTTCGTAGCTCAGACTCGTGACCGGACCCCGTATTCACACCCTCTTGGAGGCGCGAGCGCACCGTACCTTCTTTTTAATTTTCGGAGGTCGAGTGACAAATCTGTAATAACCGCTTAATATTAATTTTATACAATGTTAAGGATATTTTTACAAGTTTTAAGTTTCGAAATCTGTTAAAACGTTTCAAAGCCGTATTGGTATAAATCAAAACGTTTGAAATTTTAAAAACAAAACAAAACTGTTAATATCAAACTGTTTGAGAATTGTTGGAAGAGAATTAACCATGGCAACAAGCCATGGTGATATATTTATAAAAATTCATTTAGACAACCCAAAAGACTAGGATACCAAAAGTCTCCACCACTTAATGTGGTGGAGTAAATGGGTGGATAAGTGGTGGGGAGGCCAAAGGCCTCCCCTCCACTCACAACACTCCCCCTTATCCATCCATTACTTTGGTCTTAGCGTATAAGGCTAAAAGGGGGTGGATACTTCTGGATCCTGAGTAATTGTGTTTGCCTCAACCTTAGCTGCGGAAAACCCAGTGGGAAAAACCAACAGCTTAAGGGAAAAGAGTGCAACACACAGGTTACTCCCCCTCATCCGTATAAGCTTCAGGCTTGTAGATCTTTCAGCTGTCTCATACCCATTCCTTTTACAAGTTTTACAAAAATATATTTTGGTAAAGATTTGGTAAAAAGATCAGCTAAGTTGTTGCAGGACTGGATCTGCTGAACTTCAATCTGCTTGTCCTCTTTTAGCTCATGTGTCCAGAAAAACTTGGGAGATATGTGCTTCGTCCTGTCGCCCTTGATGTAGCCCTTTTGAAGTTGAGCAATGCACGCAGTGTTGTCTTCAAATAGGATAGTAGGCTCCAAATCACCGGTCTTCAGGCCAGTGGATTGAAGAATGTGGTGGACGACGGATCGTAGCCAATAACACTCTCTGCTTGCTTCATGGATCGCAATGAGCTCCGAATGGTTGGATGACATAGCTGTTGTGGTTTGCTTTACCGATCTCCAGGAGATAGCAGTACCTCCGTAGGTAAACACAAAACCTGTCTGGGATTTTGCCGTGTGCGAATCTGAGAGATAACCTGCATCAGCACAACCAAATAATTGGGGGGAGGCACCTCTCTGATAGTAAAGTCCCCGATCTATTGAACCCTGGAGGTATCGCAAAAGATGCTTTACTCCGTTTCAGTGGTGCTTTGTAGGCGCTGCACTGTGTCTGGCTAGGAGATTAACTGTAAATGCTATATCGGGACGCGTACAGTTAGCCAGATATAGAAGTGCTCTAATGGCACTGAGGTAGGGTACTTCAGGACCCAGTATATCCTCCCCCTCTTCCAGAGGACGGAAGGGATCCTTATGTATATCTAGTGATCTTACGACCATAGGAGTAAATAAAGGATGACATTTATCCATATGAAACTTGCATAGAAGTTTCTTTGTATAATTAGATTGGTGTAATAGGATTCCACCTCTTAGGTGTTCTATCTGTAAGCCAAGACAATACTTTGTTTTGCCTAGGTCTTTCATTTCAAAAGTATGTTTAAGGCTTTCAGATATCTCATTGAACTCTGCAGGAGATCCTATGAGATTTAAGTCATCAACATATACTGCTATGATGACGAATCATGTTCCCGTTCTCTTGATAAAGATGCACATGCAGACTTCATTATTCGTGAATCCTTGCTGTGCAAAGTCTGTTATACCACATCTTGCCCGATTGCTTTAGACCATATAAAGATCTATGCAGCCTTACAGAGAATACGTCCCAAGGTATCTCTTTCATCTCTGGGGGTAGTTTAAACCCATCAGGAAGTCTCATATAGATATTTTTATCTATATCGCCATATAAATATGCAGTCACAACGTCCATGAGCTGCATTTCTAAGCTTTCCAAAGAATTTAGGCTTATTAAAAATCGGAATGTGATCGAATCCATGACCGGGGAATACGTATCTTCGTAATCAATCCCCGTTCTTTGGGAAAAACCCTGGGCTACAAGGCGTGCCTTGTAGCGAACGATCATATTATTTTCATCTCTTTTTCTTATGAAAACCCACTTATATCCCAAAGGCTTTACACCTACTGGTGTTTGGACTACTGGTCCAAATACTTTGTGTTTCAAGAGTGAGTCCAGCTCTACTCTTATTGCCTCGTCCCACTTTGGCCAATCATCTCTGCGTTTACATTCCGCTAGAGATCATGGTTCGACGTCATCGTTATATTCAGTGACGTGAACGGCAATATCGAACGCAAAATCGTCGTCGACAACTGTGCTATTTCTGTCCAGTACCTCTCCAGTACGTACACAATTTAATGATGTTTCTCCTATTGTTTCCTCTGCAGGGGAAATAAGGAGGGGAGAAGTAGCTGGTCTGAGCTCAGCATCCTGTGGAGGGATAATCTAATTATCTCCAGGAGTCTTCCTCTTTCGAGAAACTTTATCTTTTGAACCTGGTGGGCGTCCTCTTTTTAATTGAGGTATAGCCAATTCTGCTGCCGGTGGATTGCATCCATCTATGGGGATGTCAATCCTAGCTGGCGTATTAGCAGCAGGGACGTGTGAACGGACAATCTTCTGGTTGTCCGTGAACTTATTCGGCAAAAGATGTACTGTATTCTGAATGTGAAGGATCTTCAGGATCTCATCTTCACACAGATTAGTACGCGGATCATATAGGGACAAAGACTTCTGGTCCTAACTAATGGTCTCAGTAGCTTCAGGCTTCTTAGACTGTGTGCCTAGTTTAGGAAAAATTTTCTCATCAAATTCACAGTCAGCAAAACGTGCCTTGAATGCGTCCCCCGTTAGGGGTTCAATGTATCTGATAATAAAGGGTGAATCAAACCCAATATAGATACCTAGACGACGCTGAGGACCCATTTTGGTCCTCTGAGGTGGTGTTATTGGGACATATACCGCACAACCAAACACTCTCAAATGAGAGATATCCGGAGGTGCGCCATATGCAAGTTGCATCGGGGATAAAGTATGACCTCCAGAGGGTCTTATCCTAATAAGTGATGCGGCATATAAAATAGCATGCCCCCAAGCATCCACCGGCAACTGGGATTGCATAAGCAATGGATGTACAATCCATTGGAGTCTGTTTATAAGGGACTCAGCTAATCCGTTCTGGGTGTGAACATGTGCTACAGGATGTTCAACTTCAATACCTGTTGCCCGGCAATAGTCTTCGAAGACTTGTGAAGTAAATTCACCCGCATTATCAAGATGTAGTTTCTTGATATGGTTATCTGGGAAATGAGCACGCAACCTTATTATTTGTGCCAATAGCTTTGGAAAATCTAGGTTGCGGGTGGACAAGAGGCACACATAAGACCATTTGGTTGATGCATCAATCAGTACCATGAAGTACCGAAATGGACCACTTGCGGGGTGAATAGGCCCGCAAATGTCACCATGGATTCTCTTAATGAAGCCAGGAGACTTTAATCCCACTTTCAGGAGGGAGGGTCTCGTTATAAGTTTTCCCTTGAAACAAGGGGGACAAGGAAATTCACCCTTATGAAGAATCTTCAGGTTCTTCAATTTATGTCCACGGGATTCAGTGATGATGCATCGCATCATTGCTGATCCAGGGTGACTAAGTCTATTGTGCCAGAGTTGGAACTCTGGTAGTGTTTGGCACGTCTGGTGCTCAGTCATGTATGTTTGGTAGAGACCCGACGGGAGTCCCTTGAATCGCTCGCAGATGATCTTCTGGTCATCTTTTTGACGAGTTACATACAGATATTCAACCTTATTTTCATCTCTGGTTTCTAAGTGATATCCGTTTAAACGGAAGTCCTTAAAACTTACGAGATTCCTATTTGATTTAGGAGAGAATAATGCATTTTTTATTTGAAGTCTTGTGTTATTTGGGAGCAATATAATTGCTTCACCAGATCCTTCGATTATTTGGGACAGTCCTGAAATTGTGATAACAAGTCCATCATATTTATTTATGCTATTAAAATAGCAATGTTCGTGAAGGATTGTTTGCGTCGAGGCATTGTCCACTAGGCACTCATACTTCATCTATATAAGCAAAAACAAAATTTTATTTGAGTAAAATGTAGACGACATTCAAAAATAAAAGTTCGTACTAAAGCAAATAAAAGATGAAGATACATCGAATTTTAAATGCATAGATAAAGGATGATGCTCAATCGAGCAGGTCGTCGTTCTCGAAGTCTTTTGCAGTAAACATCGTTGGCGGCTGAACAGCCGCCAAGTTTGTTTCAGGTAGAGACTTCTGGCTCACCTGGTATAGATCCTGGAGGTGGCGAGGAGTACGGCAGTTTCTGGACCAATGGCCAGTCATGCCGCATCTATGGCATTTATCCTCCCAGTTCTTCTTAAGAAGTAACACTTAGTTAGTGTTCTTTCGCTTCCATGAGAAGTTTCTCTTTCCCTTATTGTTTTTGTTTGTCTGGGGAGCTGCACCTCTTGGTTGCTTCATTACAGCTTTCCCTTTGTTGTTTTTAGCCTTCTTCTTATTTTTCCACTTATGGGGAGAAACGTGGTGGGCTTTAGGGATAGGGGCAGTGCCAGCTGGACGTAAATTATAAGTGGCGAGCAGTAAGTCTCGATTCTGCTCTGCCCTAAGTAGGAATGAGATCAGATCAGAGAATTTCGTGAAGTTGCGTTCACGATACTGCTGCATGAGGATTGCATCTTTCTCGTGAACCGAGGTAAATGTCTTTTCCAACATGCGTTGTTCTGTCACTTCTTCACCGCACAACTTCAGGCGTGAGGTGATGTTATGAAGTGTAGAACTATACTCAGCGACGGACTTATAGTCCTGAAGTCTGATGTTTTCCCACTCATAACTGGCACACTGTAATATTACATCAATTTGATGTTTATACCGTGCTTCCAGCGTTGTCCACAGTTGTATTGGGTCCTCTACCGTTAGGTATTCGGCCTTTAAGGTCCGATCTATATGCTTCCTAATGTAGATTATGGCTTTCGCCTTATCCACATCGGAGACAGTGGTAGGAGTGCTACTGCTAGATGTAGCAGAAGCATCGGCCGCTGCTGGGGCCGATGAAGGAGCCAAAATGGAGCCAAGGAGGGCCATCGAACATAAGTGGAACTTCAGGTCCACTCGCCAACTCAGGTAATTTTTTGACGTAAGTGGAACGTAAGTGGAACGTAAGTGGAACGTGGTGGTTGCTGACGCTGAGTCAGAGCCCGCGTTGATCGAGGACTTTGTGGACACTGGAGATCAGTCTTAGTGTCCTCGTTGAGCTTTCCCTTTTGCTTTAGACTGCTTTTAGTTATCGGTCCGTAGCACCCATACTTTGTTGGTGTTTGTTGTGTTGGCCGTGTGTTAGGCCTTTAGACTCTTTCTTTTAGCCTGGTGGCTTTTCTGGATGTTGAACTTATTTTTAATGTTGGACAAATTCTGAGGCTTGAGATTTTATTTCTGTCTCTCCTTGTGTTATTATTGTTGTTCCGTTTGTGGTTACAGGGACCTGCTTATGTTTTATTGACGCTTATCGGGTTTGGGGCTTCACAGCTCCACTCTCGTGCGGACCTTTCACGTCTCGCCTCCATTTTAGGGAAGCGGGTCGTGACAGGTTTTGTTGGTGGCCCATGCAGGTCTCTTCTGTAACTGCGATTATCGGAATGACGATAATAATATTAGAACGTCCAATAAACTAAGTTCGACGTCCGAGTCATAAGCTATGAGTCTAATCTGCTTCGTTTTCTGTGTCATTAGATGGCAGGAAGGCGATTCACCCGTGGTGGAGGTAGTGGTGCGCCCCCTCATGACGAGGAGCCTGAGCGGGAACCCACCAATGGAGAGATGATGCGGATGATGCTCCAGATGATGCAAGTGCAGCAGGGCGTGCTCCTGCAAGTCCAGAATGCTCCACTTGCTCGAGCTGGTCGGGCAATCCAAGATGCCCCTCGCTCTGAGCCAGGAGCGAAGCAATTTCAGGAGCTGGGTCCCGCATATTTTGATGGGTCTGAGGGTCCTCTGGCTGCCGATGAGTGGATTCGGAACATTGAGGATAACCTGGCGATGGCGAAGATTAACCCGGCTGGATGGGTTGATTTGGCGAAGAGGCAGCTGAAGGATAATGCCAGAAACTGGTGGGATGCTGAAGAGAAGATGCTGGTGGAGCCGATAGTTTGGGCTACCTTTAAGTCCAGATTTGATGGAGAATTCTTCTCGAAGGCTGCTAGACAGGTGATGTTGCAGCGCTTCATAGATCTGAAGCAGGGGAGCTTGTCGGTGGATCAGTACCACCAAGAGTTCACGAGGCTCAGTCGGTTTGCACCAAAGATGGTGCAAGATGCCGATAAGAAAGCTCAATGGTTCCTCCAGGGACTTGCCTTGGAGCTTCAGAGTTTTGTGACCTCTTCTGACCTAGAGACATATCAGAAGGTTCTGATTGCTGCGAGGCGGCAGGAGTTGAATTTGAACCAGAGGAAGGGACATGTTTCAGGAGCTGGGAAGAGGCCTGTGGAGCAGGCCAGGGCGGTGGTTAGGTCTGGTTTCAAGCCTAATCATCCGGTGCAGTTCAAGAGGCCAGGAGGGCCTATTCTGAAGACTTGCCATTTCTGCGGCAAGACCGGGCACCTTAGGGATCAGTGTAGGAGGTTCCTGGGGCAGTGTATTGTCTGCGGAGATCCTGCCCATACCATCAGAGAGTGTCCCAAGTCGAAGCAGCCTTGGCGGGCTCCTATTACAGCACAGCCGTTGCAGCAGCGAGCTCCTGTGCCCGCTGGACGTGGAGCGCCTCTTGTTCCACAGAGACAGGCCTTTCAGCGGGTTGTTCCACCGAGAGGGCAGGCTTTTCTGATGACTGAGGAGGAGAGCATGGCCGTGGATGAGGTTATCACAGGTAACTTCCCTCCTAGCTGTTTCTTCCTTAGTTATGTTCGATTGTTGGATTATGTTTGGTTGCTTGCTCATGTTGTTGCTAGACTAGGGCTTGATTGTTAGACTGTTTGTAGGTGTGATTTTGGTGTGCACATTTCCTGCACGAGTTCTCTTTGACTCAGGTGCATCGATGTGCATTATTTCTCGGAGCTTCATGGAGAAGCATTCCTTGTCGACGTCCCCTCTTTCCAAGAGTTGGAATATCGTTACAGGGAATGGCGTGGTCTCGGTGCATCGTGGTTGCAATTCTTGCTCGTTGGTGGTTTGTGGACATGAGCTTTACGCTGATTTCATTGTCCACGACATCATCAACTACGATGCAGTTCTTGGGATGGACTGGCTTGCGAGCTTCTATGCTACGATCGACTGTCGGAGGAAGAAGGTCGTGTTCGAGATTCCCAGACACCCAGTGTTTGAGTTCAGCCGTGGTAGCAGTTCGCTTGGTCCTGTCAGATTTCGGGCTAGGCCAGTGGAGGTTGTGGCTATGCAGATGGAGTTAGAGAGGCCAGCTGTGGTGCGAGATTTTGATGACGTCTTCCCCGAGGAGATGTCTGGATTACCACCTGATCTGGCTTTGGAATTTTCTATTGATCTTATCCCAGGGGCGCAGCCCATTTCGAATGCACCATATCGTATGGCGCCAGCAGAGTTGGAAGAGTTGCGTAGGCAGTTGGATGAGCTTATGCAGAAGGGTTATATCAATCCTAGTGTGTCCCCGTGGGGAGCACCGGTGCTGTTGGTGAAGAAGAAGGATGGTTCGCGTCGCATGTGCGTGGACTATCGGGAGTTGAATGCAGTGACCATCAAGAATAAATACCCGTTGCCTCGCATCGATGATATTTTTGATCAGCTTGGAGGATCGAGGGTGTTTTCGAAGTTGGATCTGAGGAGTGGTTACCATCAGCTGAAGGTGAAGAAGGATGATGTTCCGAAGACAGCGTTCAGGACGAAGTATGGACACTACGAGTTTGTGGTTATGCCTTTCGGTGTAACCAATGCACCCGCAGTTTTCATGAATCTGATGAACCTTATTTTCTATGACTTTTTAGATAAGTTTGTCGTTATCTTTATTGACGACATTCTGATCTATTCTAATTCGGAGGAAGAGCATGCCTCGCACTTGAGGACGGTGTTGGAGATTTTGAGGAAGCATCGGTTGTATGCTAAGTTTTCAAAGTGCGAGTTTTGGCTGGACAGAGTTGCTTTTCTTGGGCATGTGGTGACTGGAGATGGTATTTCAGTGGATCCCGAGAAGATCAGGGCCATCAGAGAGTGGCCTGTTCCGCAGTCAGCGTCTGAGATCCGGAGTTTCCTTGGACTTGCCGGTTACTATCAGCGCTTCATTAAGGACTTTTACCGTATTGCCGAGCCGATGACCAGATTGACGCAGAAGGATGTACCTTTTGTTTGGTCGGGTGATTGTGAGACTGCTTTTGGTGTTCTGAGGGAGAGATTGACGACTGCCCCTATTCTTGTTGTGCCTGATCGCAGCGGTGGATTTGAGATCTTTTGCGATGCTTCTGGCAAGGGTATCGGTTGTGTGTTGCATCAGCACGGGCATGTTCTGGCTTATGCTTCTCGTCAGCTCAAGGTTCATGAGAAGAATTACCCGACGCATGATTTGGAGTTGGCTGCTGTTGTGTTTGCTCTTAAGATTTGGAGGCACTTCCTGCTGAGTGAGAAAGTGAAGATCTTCACCGATCACAAAAGCTTGAGGTATATATTTACTCAGAAGGAGCTCAACATGCGACAGCGTCGATGGTTATAGCTCATGGCGGATTATGAGATTGATTTGCAGTATCACCCTGGCAAGGTGAATGCGGTTCCTGATGCGCTGAGTAGGCTTCCAGCGGTGATGATTTTGACGTCGCAGTGGAGATTGCAGCAGGATTTTTGCGAGTCTGGTGTGTAGATTGTTCTTCCTAGAGAGGCTTCTTCGTTGATGTGTATGCAGATACAGTCGACGATTGTGGATCGGGTCAAGGCTGGCCAGGCTGAGGATCCGAAGCTGGCAAAGATTCGGGAGCAGGTGGAAGCCGGTCTGCGAACTGACTTTTTGATTCATGAGGATGGCTCACTGAGGTTTGGAGCCGGTTGTGTGTGCCAGCTGGGGATATTAGAGAGGAGTTGATGGTGGAGGCACATAGCTTGCCGTATTCTGTGCATCCTGGTGGGACCAAGATGTACAAGGATCTTCGTCTAAGCTATTGGTGGCCTGGTATGAAGAGGAGTGTGGCTCAGAGTGTAGCCAAGTGTTTGGTTTGCCAACATGTGAAGGCGGAGCATCAGCGTACGGCAGGGTTGCTACAACCGCTTCCGATTCCGGAGTGGAAATGGCAACACATCACTATGGATTTCGTGACTGGACTACCTCGGAGTCCGAAGCAGAATGACGCGATTTGGGTTATCTAGATCGATTGACCAAATCCGCGCACTTTATTCCATTCCGAGTGGGACAGTCCACGAGGCGCTAGCGAGGAGATATATGGAGGTAAATTCTTTTACTCTCTGTTTTATTTCCTTTTCCTAGTTTAGATAGTGATGTAACGTGAATCGTGCAGGAGATCGTACGACTTCACGGAGTCCCCATGAGTATCGTGTCGGACAGAGACACGAGGTTCACATCTCAGTTCTGGCAGAGTTTGCAGAAGAGTTTGGGTATGCGTCTGAGTTTCAGCACGGCGTACCATCCGCAGACGGATGGCCAGTCCGAGAGGACGATTCAGATCTTGGAGGACATGCTGAAGGCGTGCATGTTGGATTTCAAGGGTTCGTGGGAGGACCATCTACATCTGGTAGAGTTTTCTTATAACAACAGCTTCCAGGCGAGTATTGGCATGGCGCCTTTCGCCGCTCTTTATGGGAGGAAATGTCGATCGCCATTGAGTTGGGATGACGTTGGTGATCGGGAGTTGTTGGAACCTGAGATGATTGTGGAGGCTGTGGATGTTGTCAAGAACATTCGGGAGAGGTTGAGGATTGCTCAGGACCGTTTTAAGCATTGGGCGGATGCTAAACGTCGGCCTTTGGAGTTTCAGCCGGGCGACCATGTGTTCTTGAGGATTTCCCCGAATCGTGGTGTGATTCGCTTTGGGAAGCGAGGGAAGTTGAGCCCGCGATACATTGGACCGTTTGACATTCTGGAGAAAGTTGGCGAGGTAGCTTATCGCTTAGCCTTGCCGCCATCCTTGGAAGGAGTTCACAATGTT
>JAULAV010001973.1:0-25000 GCA_030789695.1 Scilla litardierei | reverse complement strand
CATAACAAACACAGCTCCGACAGCCCTCGCAACTCGTGCACAGTCCCCTCTCTCCCCACACCCGTCGGTAGACCACCCTCCAGGACGCCAAGATGTCGATAGCATCTCCTCTTCTCTGCGCTACCCATAGTCAAGGAACTGGAGCCCGCGACGCCAATGACCAGTGACGGGATGTTTCGGGAGCGGAGGCGACGAGATCCATAGCTGCTTCCAGATCCGACGCCAGATCTACGCGTAATCGTCATACTAGGCTGGTATTCCCCTGCTTGTAGTAACCCAAACGTTATGCCATCGAAAACCTAATTTAAAACCGGCAACATAATCACTAAAGTTATTTTATGCTTCTTTAAACTGTTGTGACAACCTAGACCGTCGATTGGACTATTTTGACTATGCACATAGGGTAGAATCGACATAGAGAACCATAGAATAGATCTGAACGTGTGAACAACGTGATTTGGAACTGCTAGGATAGCCATGATCAATCTAGAGACATGCCATAATAGGTCTTCTAAAACCAGTCCTGACATCGTCCCGTTTAACTTGTTATAGCAAACCGTAACCGATGCACTGCCCGTGACGAGACGCCCCTTACGGACGCACTTCTCACCACTTCAGGCTAGTGTGCCCACTTGCATTGAAACGTCCACGTTTAGGCCATTACTTTCTTCAGTTTGTAAAAATATGAACAAGAGACCTAGACGTGAAATGATAGCGTCTAAGATACCCTCACGACAGCCTAGACTTGATTACAAAGTCTAGGCCCAATATGCTATAACTGCCATGTTGATAAATATCTTAAAACGGACATGCATCATTCTTGCCTTGCCATGTAACGTTATGCATAAATTGTATTGAACTAAACGGGGAATAAGGCACTCTCCTAGCAGAGAGAGTGACCCTTTGTACGAATAACCTGCGAGAAAAAAGGCACCCTCCTAGCAGAGAGAGTGATCCTTTGTACAGAATTGTCTTGTGCACTGGGTTGGAGTTGGGTTGAGCGGTCGCAGGGTTTAGAGGGTTTGACAGCCATCTACCCTTAAGGCGTGAACCCTAAAGATACACATACTGTCTTGTCTTGTCTTGTAGCCAGTAGCACACGCTACAGCCATTGCCATGACACGTTTACTTTCTTGTACTGTCTTTTACTTCTCCTACCATGTTTATATAGATTGCCATGCTGTCGCATCTCACAATCTGCCATGTAAATAACATTTAATAACTGTCTAAAAATTCCATACGCCTTGCAATAGAGTTTTTCTTACATTTCATTTGTAGATTCTACCTGACGCACAACTCCTCTTCTCTGGTGTGTTTGTATGTCAGGTATTGAGACAGAGTACGCAGATGAGGAGACAGTAACTGAGGACTTGGAGCAGGAGGACGCTGCTCAGGAATACGACCCGGTTCAGGACCAGTCCTAGAGTTCCCTTCTGTTGCTGACTTGAAGTTTCCAGTTTTCTAGTTTGGGTGCGTATCACCATTTAGATTCTTGTCTAGGTTGGGTGCGTAGCACCAGTAGTTTCCCTTTTCATTTGTAGCCATACCTGAGGATTTCTTTTATTAGACTTCTTTTGTACTGCTGGATTATTATCATGATGAATGACTGCTGTTGTTCTTTTTGAGTACTCTTATTATTCTGAACTATAATGCAAGAACCTGTACATTGATTGGTGTATCCCTACAGATGCTTAGTGCCCATGCGGACATTCGTCTCGTTCCCACACCCGTATAATGGGAAGCGGAGCGTGACAGAATGTGAGCAGGTATGCTAAGTTACGAGTATAGTCTAATATCAGCATATCCACATCTATATCCGAAAAAAGTTGGTTGCACCATACCAATTCATATTCGTATGTGATTGGGTAGAAAATTTTGATATCAGTACCGATAGGGAATTGCTATTGGGACAGACCTAATTGCTGAGTTCACATACTTCTTAATTTTTTGCTTCTGTGCACATACCAAAATTGCATTTGTGCTGAGTTTACAGACCACAAATGACGAAATTACCATTAGACATCTCGTTCGCGGCTAATGCTTCGCACATCCGCCAGTAACGCTTCGCACATCCGCCGCTGCTTCGATCCCTGCCTTCTCGATCCGCCGCCGCCGAAACAAACTGGACTCTCTTCTCACATCAGCTCGCCACGAAATCTTCTCATAATTCCCCCAAATCAAAAACCCTAAACCTTGAAGTCAATCTCAGGTTTCAATCTACAGGGCGATCTTCTTGTTGTCACTTGAAGCAGCTTCGATCGCCGCTTTGTATATCATCTTGAACGATCTAAGTATTGCAGAGAACTTCTCCACATTTTAATTTTAATTTTTTTCCTTGCAATTTGATAATTTTGACCTCAATTCTGGTTTCTACGTTAGAATTGCTCGCAATTCTGTGAATCCCCTTCAATTTTCAGGGAATTTGAGAGCTCTACAGCCCCACAGTCGCCATCATCTCATGATCATCACCTCCGACCCCTACGTCACTGGCACAGTCTCCTCCGACACCGTCGCCCACACCAATGTCATCCCCAACTCCCAAGCCCCCCTTGGGACGAGCGATTCGCGATCCCCCTCGCCCACCCCGCCTCCAACAGACTCTTCCACGTCAAGGACAACGACCTCTTCGGCGCTGAGCTCATCGGCACCACTTTGATCCCTACATCCTAGTTATCTCCTCCCCTGTCGACCACCGTCGCCCGTTGAGCACCAAGGGGTTTTTCGGGTTTTAAAAAAGATTTGTTAAAGGATAATGTTGTCATTTTTCTAAAAATTAAGAGGTCTGTGAACTTCGCAATTAGGTCTGTCCCACTAACAATTCCCATACCTATATCCAAAGGGAGTTGCTATTAACACAGACCTGATTGCTGAGTTCACAGACCAATTATTTACAAGTTTGCCATGAAAAATCCTTTGCTGAGTTTACATATCACTTATTTACAAGTTTGCCTCCACCCTCCCTCTTCGCATCGCCCACCGCAGGTCCCTGCACCGCCCCCGCCTCCCTCTCCGGTTGAAAGACGAATAGCTTTTTTCACTGGAACACTCAGCAAAAGATTGCCGAAAAGTTGATATTCTTCACTGAAACACTCAAAAAATCGCTTTTTTCCATTACTGAAATATTCTATTTATAATTTTTGGTTGTCCATTCTTCTCAAAATCACATCTTTTTTGAGGTACCGCGTTGAAAGTAATGTGTGTTGGTGCCTCTGGTTTCGAGAATTAGATTGAATCCAAATCTTAGAAAACCCATGCGAGAGGAGATTTGAAGCCATTGAAAGCCCAAAGGATGGGGTTTTTTCGTTGCAAGGAGTGGGTTTAATTGGAACAACCACGATGATTTTTATCCGATCGGCGGTTTGTTTGCAAGCGTGGGGCAGATGGAAATTCGAGGTTTCGGGCTTACACCCAGTTCTCCAAACCGTAGTACAACTCGGTCAATAACCCATGCACTAATCTTTTACTGAAGTATGTGTCGCCGGAGTTTGGATACTGGGCCATTGGAATTCTGATGGAAACGGTGGTGGAAGCGGCCAGGGTTGTGAAGGAATTGAGCTTGAAGAAGAAGAAGAAGAAGTAGGAGTTCGGCGGCGAAGGGAGGCGGTAGATGCAAGGGGAGGCGAGGGATGCGAGCCGAGGCGAGGGGGTCATCGACGGCGGCGGTGGAGGAGGCGGACGGCGACGCGAACGGATAGGGTGGAACAGTAGGTAAACTTGTAAATAAGTGGTCTGTAAACTCAGCAAATAATTTTTAATGACAAACTAGTAAATAAGTGGTATGTGAACTCAACAGTCGGGTTAGCAACTCCCATATCCAAAAAGACAAACATATACATCCGATTCGAACTATCTAATTCCGCAAAAGTCCCCAGCATCAACTGCACTTCTTTTTCTCTCTAAAGTCAATTTAAGAGAGACGTCTTTCGCTACACTCTCTTCCCTAAACCCCGCAATAAAAAGAGTAAAGTTTCCTCAACAGCAATCAACTCGTCCTCCTCGATATTCCTTTTTCATCTTTAGGGTTAGGGTTTTTGGCGGCAATGGCGACGACCCAGCCGAAGCAGCAGCAGGGATCGACACCGTCGAGGGCATCGACGGCGACATCGAAGAGAAAGCCTGTTTTCGTGAAGGTCGAGGATCTGAAGCCGGGAACCAACGGCCACACGCTGACGGTGAAGGTCTTATCGTCGAAGACTGTGCTTCAGAAGGGGCGCGCGGCCTCTGCCAACCTACGCCAGACGAAGATCGCCGAGTGCCTCGTCGGAGATGACACCGGCACCATCGTCTTCACCGCTCGCAACGATCAGGGTTCGATTCTGATCTCAATTTTGAATCCGTTCCTCTCTTAAATTTTAAAAGTCTTTTCTTTGTCTCTTTAGGGAAAAAAAGATTAGCTTTGATTAAAATTTGTTAATTTATTTGGTTTAATGGTACAACTCTATATGGTTTGACTGAAGCTTGTTTGAAAGTGGAATTTGGTTTAATTTCGCGTCTAATTGGGTATGTTTATTGGGATTAGGGCTAGGCGATGAGATGTTTTGGTTTCACTGATATAAAAAGATGATTTTCCTTTGTTTTGTTTTCGATTTTAGCCGGTAGATGACATGCTTATGAGGTGAGTAATAGCTCTAGTTTTTGTGAACAATGAACTTAAATTGGATTTTCAAATGAGTGATACCATGTATAGTATCTGTATGAATGGCGAAGCCAATTGATTTGATGAAGTTCATTAGAGAATCTACGGATGATGATGTTGTTCTTTCTTCCGCTTCTTTTTGGTGAAGTTCACGTCAAATGCAACAACTAAAGATGTTAAACGGGTCCATTTTTCTATAATTAGAGCTGTGGACTTATTTTTGCAGTTGATATTATTATTAAACATTGCCGTATTAGCAACATTATGCATGGGAGTATGTCGCTGTACTAATCCAAACAATGGGAGATCCATTGTTGCTACAGCTTCATGATGCTAAACAGCAACAACCAACTATAACACAATAATAGAAGGCTGCATTCAAATTGTCTGCATTTTAGCTTCTAATTGACCAAACAACTTTTACTGGTTTATGTATTGTTTAAGCAAATTTGAGATATAAATTCCATAAGTAGTTGTGACTTGTTTCGGGGTGTTTTCTCACCGCTGAATTGTTGACCGGAGGACGGGAGGTCAACGTGTCAAAGGGACACGTGGGACCTCCGGTATCGGCTGAAGGCGCGTTCGCTCGGTGAGGGACGCGCGGATCCTTGCGTCGGCTTGTCGAAGTGTAGCATATTCTTGTGGTGGGGGCGAGCGGGCTCTCGATTAAGGACGCCCGACTTCAACTGGGAAGACGCTGAGGGACAGCCTCGGCGTCGCTGGATCTGCTCGACCTGAATAGTCGAGAAAGCTCGTCAGGGGGTCGGACCTTGGTTCTGACCAAGTCTCCTCCATTGCCTAAGTCAGAACGGATCTGAAGGATATTCGGTGGGATCGGTATGGCTCACGGGAAGGCCGATATGCGAGTCATCGGGCCGAGCTGTGGAGAGGATATGTAAGGTGGAATATAAGGTCGTGTTAGTAGAATACCTCTGTCTTTTTGGTATCCAGGAAGTGATCCCCTTTGTACGTTGCACCTCGAGTCCTTTTATAGGATTCATCCCCAGCCACGCCTTCTCGACGTCCCTCTATTTTCGCCACCATGATCCGCCACCTTCATGACACCTTTATGGGTCATAAAAGTGGGCATAATGGGGCCCCTTAATAGTGATTAAGGGGACACGTTTTAATGGGAGCGGTTAGCTCCTGTCGACGTGGGCCGGTGACAGCGCCCGCTCCGGTCCGAGGCCGGCCTGACTCCCAGTCCTTGTGGGGGCCTCGTCGTTTGACCCATTCTTCCCAGGGCCGTGAGCTTGCGACACGGGTTTGTGCCGCTCGGTTTAGGCCCGTCCAAATAGGGCCATATCAATTGTCCCCTTCACTCGGGCTGTTCGGATTTTGACGGTTCGGTCCGAGGGATGTGATTAGTATGGATTTGACAGGTGCGTCAGTCGAGGAAACGTCATTGAATGAGAGCCATCATAACGTTGTCCAGTTGGACTTCTCCCGCCCGTGGGAGTGGAATTCGAAGTGCCGCCGGTAGCAGGATGCTGCTACACGTCCGTCTTTGTGCGGCGTAGATCTCGAGACGGTCTTTCATATAAATTCGCCGTCCCGTGGGATTTTTGTTTCTTGCATGCCTCTTAATCCGAGCTTACTCTCTCGACTGTCGACGAATTCCTTTTCGTCTTCCTCCTCCAAATCCCTTCAAGGGAATCTTCTTTTCTACTCTCTTTACTTCCCGATTCGCCGAAATGGCCGCATTGAGAATATGGGATTTCGCTCTTGGTTGTGGCAATCTCGTCGATCCTCGGCCGCCCCTCGACAAGGTGAAAGGCCTGCTGTTCGATGATCTGGTCCGTGGGGATGACGCTCAAGCGACAGAGAGGCTCGATGTTCTTCCGGTGATCCTTAGGTCATCGTCCACCGTCTCTTTCTCGACGGCCAAGGAGATCAAGGCGAAGTACTTGTGTCACCCGTACGACGTCCGGGTCCCCTTTGGTGACGAAAGGATCTGCTTTCCAGGGAGCTGCGAGGCCGGTGTGTACGTCGAGATGTTCTGCATGTGGCTCCGCTTTCCTCTCCACCCTTTTATCATCCATGTCATGGAGTTCTTGATGGTGGCCTTGTGTCAGCTCCCCTTATTCGATTGCGGCACTGGTCGGGTTCGTCATGATCTGCAGCGTGCACGGTCTGGAGCCGACCTTGCCACTCTTCTACTATTTTCGGGTTCAGACGGTCGGCCAAGGATCATGACAGCACATCTGCGTCCAAGCGGGGAGGGAGTGTCTGCTGGGTCTGCCCCGTTGGGTGGGCGACTGGAGCTCGGATTACGTCTTTGTCATTTTCCACGGGGATGCTGTGATCCTGACAGGTTGGGGAGGCTTGTGTCAGTATGATCTGACGCTGTCCCTCTCCGAGGCCGATCAGGCGGCGATCAGATTGTTGTCGTCTTTGCCCCTGGTGGAGAGGTCGGTCTGGCCTTTGCTGGACGACATTCTCCTTAAGATCGTTATGTGGTCCCTCGGTAGGCGCTTTTTTCTTCTGCTCCCCTTTTGCTTACCATGATCTTCTTTCTTTCTACAGAGATGGCGGGTCGGAAATTCAGCCGCGACGTCGACGAGCTCATTCGTCGGGGGTGCTAACAACGGGCACGAACATCTTTTCGGCCACGCGCCTCGTCGCACGGTGGAGGATGAGATCCGCAAGGCCGATCCTGTGGTGGGGAGGCTGGAGCCGGCAATCGTCGTCACGTCGTCGGCTCAGGTCGTCGTCGAATCTCCCGCGGGGGAGAACGTGGCCGGCGACAATCCTAGTTCTGCCTGCATCGAGGAGGACAACGGGGGTGTCGGCCAGGGGTCCCGAATCCCAGCTGGGGGCCGCTGTGGAGAAAGGAAATGCCCCCTCCGGAGTCTGGGGGGTCCGAAGAGAAGAAGAAGATGATGAAAAGACCGGGGAGGGCAGGCCCAGACGGTGCCCGAGACGGCGATTATCTCGGGGCAACCCTCCCGCTGGTGGAGGTGGCCGCCTCCGCTAGCCTGGCCGAGCAGTCACTGGTCAGTGCGGGGGCGCCCTGTTCATGCTTGAGGCTGGCCTAGAGGTTCAGCCCAGAGAGTCGGTCTTCGTCGATCGAAGCGTGGCCGCCCAGTTGGCGCATTGCTCCGTCCTTTCGAGGGATCGCTACTTCTTGGAGAGGGTCCGCTCCGATCGCTTGGCGGACTCCCTGGTCTGGCAGCTCCAGCAGGTTGGTTTTTTGTCGCATCTGACTCTGTTTCGCGGCAGTCCTGGCTTACACCTTCTATCTTGCAGGCTTCTACAATGGCCGTATAGACACAGCGTCGCACGGCACAGGCGATTGGTCTCGAGGCGTCTTTCACGCGGGAGCGCCTGAGGGCTGGGGAGGACGAGGTGGCGGCTGAAGAAGCCCGCGTGGAAGCTCGTCGCTCGTGGCATCGGGTGGACGAGCTCACCTTCGAGGTGGGGGACTTGAGGGAGGCCCTGACGGCCGTCTAGAGGTCCGCCCAAAAGGCGGAGGAGGCGTTCTACCGAGAGAGGAACGAGCTTTGGGCCGAGCTGGGGGGCCCTGCATCAAGCGCACCCCGCCCGACTCGTCGAGGAGGTGGAGATGGGTTATGAGGAGGTTCTGAAGCCGAGGATCGCGGAAGCTCTCAAGGAGGAGTTCGAGTCCTATGAAGACCTTTGATGCGTTTCGCTAGGGATTTGATGATAAAAAGGGGATTTTATTGGAATTTCAGATCTAGAATTAAAAAGAAACACTAATACAATAAATCTACTCGCTAACTAAGACTAGAAAACAATTCTTAACCTAGGGGAAAAAGCCAAATCCTAATACAATTAATCTAAGGGGATAAATAAAATAACTCTCACAATTTTCGCATCCCCTCTAGGGCCGGCTCAACCCCTTTTAAATAGAAAAAAGACCCCTAATTGTTATTTTACCCAATTGCCCCTGCTCCCAATTACTAGCCGCAACATTACTCCGCCCTTGAAAAACCACCTTGTCCTCAAGGTGGTGCGTGAAGTGTATGGATAGCTACTCCACGTGCAGGTGCTCCTGATCATCGTCCACATCGGCTTCCAGCATTATCGCACTCTCTCCTCCCTCTTCTTCGTCATTCACTATCAGGATCTGAAGAGTATGATTCCCGCACCGGTGCCCAGGAGTAAACTTCTCGTCGCATTTGAAACACAGGCCCTTGGTCCGCTTGTCACGAATCTCTGCCTCGGCCATTCTTCGTGTATGTCCTCCAGGTCGTGGTTCCATCCACTTCTCCTTGGTAACCGTTGTGCCGTCAGTGTATGTTGCCCCTCCTACGGCCCCCTTCTGTCCCCCTCCAGGATCCGGCCCTCGAAAAGTGGAGCCACCCCATGTTCCCTGGGCTCTTCTCTCTGTCTCCTGATGGTCCTCCACCTTCCTCGCCAACGTCATCATCCCGCGCAGACCAACTGGCTCGAACTGCCTCAATCCTGACCTCACCGTAGGCTTCAGCCCCTTCATAAAGCAACCCTCCAAAGACTCCTCAGAGACCCTCCGGACTCGGTGGCAGAGCGACTCAAATTTCTTGATATAATCCCCTACGCTCCCCTCCTGCTTCAGAGAATATAGTCTCTCGAACACGCCACCCGAATGTCCTGCAGCAAATCGCTCCGTCAAGAGCGTCGTAAACTCCGCCCACGTCTGAAATGGCTGCTGCTGATCGGTCTAACGAAACCAGCCTAGGGCCTCACCCTCCAGACAAACGCCTATCGCCTGAAGCCATTCCTCTCCTGGGACTGTTGACACCTCCAAGTATCTCTCCACCCGGTACAACCAGTCATCTGGGTCTCCCCCCTCAAAGATGGGCACCTCAAGCTTCCTCAGACGTCTCTCACCAGCGTATCCTCTATCATGCTGTTGGAATCATCCCCTCTGCTGGTACCCCTGTCATCTGTCGGGAAAATAAGCCTCGGCTCGATCACGGAATTCTCCCTCCGCTCCATGCCCCTGCCAGTCACCCTGTGGGTGTCCATACTCTGCCTGGCGCCCCCTGGTGGGTCCTGGTACGCTCTCCAAGCACCCGTCACTCCCCCGAAATGTGGGGGGTGGGTCGACGGGCCTCCTGTGAACTGGTGGTACCCTCCTGGCTGCTGAATTCCTCCGCTGGGTCCCCCGAAAGGCTGAAAACCTGGAAATTATGCTCCTCGGACCTCGGGATGCCCCCCCGGAAACTCGGATACGCTCGAAAACGGCTGTCGGGAGGCCTGGAGGGCCTGAGGGGGGCCCTGGGGGTCTGCCGCAACTCTGGGGGCCCCCAAGAGTCGACCGAGACCCCCCAGGGGGTCGCCGGGGGCGGCCGACCCCAGCTTTGGGTCGGCGGCCCCCAGGCGGCCCCGCCTGGGTTCGCCGAGGCCCCAGGAGGGATCGGCGGGTGCGGCCGGCCCTCCTGGATGCCTGGTGGCACCCCCGCGGCCCTCTGGGGGTTCGCCGCTCCCCCTAGAGGCCCGTGGGGGTGCGGCGGCATCCCCGCCTGCTGCCAGAGGGGTGGAAGGCCACCTCCGGCGTTCTCTCCTACGCGCGGCATCGGGGGGTCTTGGTACACCCCCCACTCCTTCTCTTCTGGATCCATGCCTCCGTCGCCATCTCGTTCCGGTCCGTCTTCGAAAAAAATTGTCTTTTTACCCTTGTCCTTCGTCAAAGGTGGCTCCTTTTTACTTGGATCCGCCTTTGGTACGAGATGTGCGGTCAACGCCGCTATAGCTTCCGTTAATTCCGCCAATTTTGCCTCCGTTTTCTCTTGGTTCTCTTTCATCTCTTTCTGGATCTCCGCGGCTATCTCGTCGTCTTCCTTCCTCAAATCGATGAAACCCTTGCTGATTTGGGCCTCCATCCGTTCAACCTTTTCTTTCAAAACTTCAACCCGCTCCTTGGATCGTGTGCTTGCCATAGATCGACCGCTCTGATACCAATTGATGCGTTTCGCTAGGGATTTGATGATAAAAAGGGGATTTTTATTGGAATTTCAGATCTAGAATTAAAAAGAAACACTAATACAATACATCTACTCGCTAACTAAGACTAGGAAACAATTCTTAACCTAGGGGAAAAACCAAATCCTAATACAATTAATCTAAGGGGATAAATAAAATAACTCTCACAATTTTCGCATCCCCTCTAGGGCCGGCTCAACCCCTTTTAAATAGAAAAAAGACCCCTAATTGTTATTTTACCCAATTGCCCCTGCTCCCAATTACTAGCCGCAACAACCTCCTGGCCTCGAGGATCGTGAGAGCCTTTCGGGATTGCTTTCAGAGGTTCGAGGAGCGGGTCCGGCAGGCGCTCCCCACCCCCGCCAGATTCAAAAGAGCCCGTTCGATCGGGGCAAGGCGAGGCTCCGGGAGATGTCTCCTCCCGGGCCCCAGGGTCATAGGCGACGTTTCCCCGCTTTTGTTCCCTGCTTTGTAAAAGAAAACAGTTTTGAAAGTAATAAATAGTTTGTTTTGCGGGTCTTTTTACCTTTCTGCACGTTGTCATACCCCTATGTTGCACTTTCTCCTGCTTTCGTCAAGTGTTTTCTGGACTGTGCCCCTTTGCCACCCCCTCCCACCGTTCATGCCAAGGCGGACCACGAGCTTGAACTGCGGGAGGCTTTCTTTCCGCTGGTTGAGTCATTGTCTTATCGAGGCGATCGTTCCGCTGGGGGAGTGGCCCTCGGCCTTGCGGATGATCGCAACGATTATCCTGCTGGGGGTTGCTTCCAGCCTCTCAGAGCGATTGTAGCGGTCGGATTACTGAAGGGGAGCGGTGTTTTGAGGTTGACGCTCTCTAGTCCTCCCAAGGCGTTCCTTCGTAGGCACCTCGTCCCCTGCTGTGTTGGGTAGATGGGCCTGAGAGAGTCGAGTCAGTTCTCCTGACGGTCGGTTTGCCGGGTCAGTGCCAAGGAAGTGTTTTTAGTCGACTAGATGTTCGGCCTGACAAGGGTTTGCCTTCGGTCTTAAGGTCGAGTGGGTGATCGTCCTGCTGAGAAACTTGCCTTCAGCCTAACGGGCGGTCGTGTGATCGGCCTGCTGGGGGAGTCGCCCCCAGCCTTATGGTTGATCGGGTCGGTCGGCCTGCTGGGGGAGCTACCCCAGGCTTACGGTCGATCGATGGACCGACCTGCTGGGGGAGTTGCCCCCAGCTTTACGGACAGTCGGGTCGGTTCACCCGCTGTGGGAGCTACCCCCAGGCTTACGGTAGATCGATGGATCGGTCCGCTGGGAGAGTCGCCCCAACCTTACGGTCGATCGTTACGATCGGCCCGCTGGGGGAGTCGCCTGAGCCTTACGGTCGACCGTTGTGATCGGCCTGCTGGGAGAGTCGTCCCCAGCCTTACAGTCGACCGTTGTGATCGGCCCGCTGGGAGAGTCGCCTCCAGCCTTACGGCCGATCGTTGTGATCGACCCGCTGGGAGAGTTGCCCCCACCGATCGGCCTGCTGGGGGGAGTCTCCCCTAGCCTTACGGTCGATCGTTGGGATCGGCCCGCTGGGGGAGTCGCCCCCAGCCTTACGGTCGATCGTTGTGATCGGCCCGCTGGGAAGGAGCATGATTGCTTCAATGTGAACTAGCATTTCATTCTTTGAATCCGAGAGTACATTTGAAAGGAAATAAGCAGGGAAGATAAAGGCGAGCTAATCTCGCCTGGGGGGAAAGGCCACGGCTTATAGTCCTGCCTCCTCATTCTATAATGCGTAGGGCGGTCTAGACGACGTTCACCTTTTTTCCTTTATCCATTTGTTTGGATGTTCCCTCTCCAGGGGCTGCCTTTGGGTCGTCGACAAAGTTCTTCAGGTGCCTGCGATTGATCAGCTTGTCTATATCTTTCTTCAGGTGCCAACACTCGTTGGTGTCGTGGCCGTTGTCTTTGTGGTACATACAGTACTTCTCATCGTCCCTTCTGCCATCCTTCATCCTCGGGGGTGGCTTGCTGATGTGGCCCTCCTTCTGGGCCTGAGTTAGAACAGCGTTCGGGGTAGCGTTCAATCTAGGGGATCGTGTTTCCTCCTTGCGCTGCTTCGCCCACAGCTTCTTCTCTCGCTTGTGGTCGTCCGGATCGCGACTTTCGCTCTCTTTCCGTTTGGAGCCCCACTTGGTTCCTGCAAGGAGACCTCCTTCTTCCGCTGCCAACGCCTCCTCTGTCAGCATGTAACACTCCGCCCGGGCTATTACCTCAGCGAGGTCTCTCGCGGGTTCGTTGTGCAGCGACTTCTTTAGGCCCCTGTGGCGGAGCCCGTTCTTCAGGGCCGTTTTCACGACCATCTCCGGGCAGCTCTCCACATTCAGCCTCTCGACGTTGAAGCGCCACATGTAGCTCCTTAGGGATTCGCCCGGCCTCTGTATTACATTGAATATCAGCTCCGAGTCCGGCTTTATCGTCGGCCGGTCATGAATTGCTTGCAGAACTTCTGAGAGAGGTCCTGAAAGTCGCTGATGGAGTGGTTGGGGAGATTGTGGTACCAACTCCTGGCGGACTTTCGGAGGGTAGAGTAGAAGCCGCGGCAGAGCAGGGCGTCGTCGGCCCCCTGGAATGCCATGACCCCTTCGTAGTCCATCACGTGGTCCTCGGGTTCCCCGTGCCGTCGTATTTCTCTAGGGTCGGCACCTTGAATTGGGAGGGTATCCGGGCGTCAGTAATGCTCCTCGCCAAGGGACATCGGTCATCCCTGGGGCCTCCCAGGTCTCCCCGGCCTGCCGATGCATCGATGCGAGGACTAGGTTGCCTCTGCGGGACGTCGGGGTTTCGGAGGGAATCTGCCCGAAGTTCATTTCGGCCGGGGACGTGTTGGTTGTCGAGTGTTTCTCCTCTCATTGTGATCCCCTTGGCCTCTACGCCTCCTCCGGCTGGGGCTTCCACTTCGCCCTCGCCGACTCTCGATGGCTCGGGGACTGGGCGATCGTCGACGCGCTGAGCACGATCGCCTGGACGAGGCTGTGGTCGACTCGCCTATGGCCCATTCGGACCTTTCATCCGCCTCATTCTGGAGCGTAGTGGGGGTGAGGGATCGTACCGGGATGAAGTTCGGCAGGGTGAACCTCCGTTTCGGGTTGGCGTCCTCACCGCCGTGAGCGGCGACCATGGCTGAGCGCAGCGGGGGGAAGTGTTCCTGTCGACCAGGAACGCCTGCCGTGCCCCTCCCCGGGAGGTGCGGGTTGCCCGCTAGCTGTTGGACGGCGGCTGCCAGTGTCTGGAAGTGGGCGTGCGTCTCTTGGGCGAAGAGATGGTGTTGCTCTTGGGTCACCGAGCGTGAGTCGCTGGTGCCCTCGGTGGAGTGGCTATGCACGTTTTCGGGCGGGACGTAGTCGCACTCCTCGTTGATGGGGGGCATGCGCTCTACTCTGTTTCCATTTCGGTGATGCGGTTGTTTGACGTGGGTGCTTTTTCGTTCCCACAGACGGCGCCAGATGTTTCGGGGTGTTTTCTCACCACTGAATTGTTGACCAGAGGGCGGGAGGTCAACGTGGTCAAAGGGACACGTGGGACCTCCGGGATCGGCTGAAGGTACGTTCGCTCGGTGAGGGACGCGCGGATCCTCGCGTCGGCTTGCCAAAGTGTAGCCTCGGCAAAGCGACGCCCTCCTTGTGGTGGGGGCGAGCGGGCTCTCGATTAAGGACGCCCGGCTTCAACTGGGAAGACGCTGAGGGGCAGCCTCGGCGTTGCTGGATCTGCTCGACCTGAATAGACGAGAAAGCTCGTCAGGGGGATCGGACCTTGGTTTCGACCAAGTCCCCTCCGATGCCTAAGTCAGAACGGATCTGAAGGATGCTCGATGGGATCGGTATGGCTCACAGGGAGGCCGATACGCGAGTTCTCGGGCTGAGCTGCAGAGAGGATATGTAAGGCGGAATACAAGGTCGTGTGAGTAGAATACATCTGTCTTTTTGGTATCTAGGAAGTGATCCCCTTTGTACGTTGCACCTGGAGTCCTTTTATAGGAGTCATCCATGGCCACGCCTTCTCGACGTCCCTTCATTTTCACCCCCATGATCCGCCACCTTCCTGACGCCTCTATGGGTCATGAAGGTGGGCGTAATGGGGCCCCTTAATGGTGATTAAGGGGGCACGCTTTAAGGGTAGCGGTTAGCTCCTGCCGACGTGGGCCGGTGACAGCGCCCGCTCCGGTCCGAGGCCGGCCTGACTCCCAGTCCTCGTGGGGGCCTCGTCGCTTGGCCCATTCTCCCCGGGGCCGTGGGCTTGCAACACGGGTCTGGGCCGCTCGCTTTAGGCCCGTCCAAATAAGGCCGTATCATGGCTCAACTGGCTGACACAATAGCTATACCAAAATACCCCATTGGTAGCTTACATTGCTACATTTAACAAAGTTAGATAGCCAATGTTTTTATTTCTTGTAGTTGGAGCTGTAAATGGTTCCAACTTCATTAAATAAAAGAGGCGACTAAGTATCATTCATGGGAAATTTTCGAAGGTGAATACCTGTTGACACCTAATTATGTCCAGAATTTTGATAAGATGTTGGTTAAATTTATAATATTTCATTATATTTTTAATGGTCTTTATTCGTTTAGTAAATAAGTAATCATAAACTTTATGTATTCTTATGTTTAATGAGCTAGATTACTGGTTTCATTTCATCAAGTCTTTTTGTCTCGTTTAAAATCACTCTACATTTGAAGTTGCTATGGGTTCCTTGATATTTTCTTCAACTATCAGTTTGGTTGTGATTAGATAGGATGTTTGAACCAAGCAAGTTACATATTCTTTAAAGAATGGAGGAAGCCATTTCTTTGAAGGTCACTGATGTGAAATTAGAGAACTGCTTAGCTTCTTGAGGGTTGAAATGAAGTCAAGTTTATTTGAAAATTGTAATATATTTGTATTTTATTTTTTGAAACTTAATTAGCTTAGGATGCAATTTTTTACTCAGAATCAACCAACAACTTTGTTACATTCGGGAAAACATCAGTGATGTTGATTTTTAATCCTAGCCAAGAGGGTGGTACATAAGTGTAGCTTTATTCATCTTGTCTATAACTTTCCAAAGAAGCAGTACTTTTAATAAATGTGTAGATTGTCTTTTTTTCATCATCTCTTTGTATATCATGTCCCCTTGCACAAGACATTGGAGAACGAAATTCCAAATTTCTGAAATACTTTTCATTTTTTCCTTTGTCATTTTTTTTTCCTTATTTTCATTTTCATCGAATATAACACTGAGAAAGAGGATTCACTTTAAGCTATAGATGTTGCATGGATTTCAGAGGTTTCATTTCTGTGTAGATCTGGGAGGTTAATATAGAGATATACAATTACAGCTATTCCTCCTATGTTTATTTATGGGTATGTGGGTGTGCATGGCAAGCATAAAGAAGCCAGTGCAAGCACATATCAATTGAACTGTTTTTGCATATGTTGTTTGGACCAATTGCTGTAGACACCTGCAGAGTATGTTCCAAAGCCAGTATGATTGATTGTTCCTTTGATTATACCAACAACAATTGATATGGACACAACCGAACATGGTCCTCTCCATCTTTAATACTCAAGTGTTCTATTGATGCATGACTATAGGAAAAGGATGCATCATGCTGTTTCTTACGACTTTAATTTGTTTATCTGATATTTTATATACGATTCACACATTTTAGACATTTGAATTGTGTTCATTCATTGTAATTTTTAACCATAGTGATTAATATCTTACGATATGTTATACGTATCATACGATACGATATGATTTGAAGGGATTTTGATACGTGTCGGAGATCATATCTGAGAAATGTAAAATATCTTACAATATGATTGTCATATCAGAATGATACGATGTATATTGATTGATATTCTTATCAAACAATATGTCATTGGTTAACAGTTAGGTTATGGTTGGGTTTATTAGGTTGAATTTAGTTTAAGATTCGACACGCTTCATATTAGGGCTAAACTTGACTGATTAACCTTTTAGTGAAAACTATCCAAATTTTTTCTCTTAGCATGGTGATACTCACAATTTCATCACATTCGTTTATGCTTGCCAACCATGTCGACTATCTCTGAAGCTCATACAACCTTCTGTACAAACGTCGCCGATCATCAAGGACCCGTTTACTCTCATTGGTCCTATAGGAGGCTCCATTCGCTCTTGTTGTCCCTCATAGAGCTCATGCCAACCCTTCTTGACTTTTGTTGACTCACATCAACTTTCGTAACTGTGATTTTTTTGACTCTAACTTATCTCCTTATGTATTATTTATATGTTATCTGTTCTAAGATAAATCTCTCTATATTTTTGAGTTATATTTAATTATATACATAATTTGCTTATAAGATAGATTTATCTTATGATATACGATACGATAATAATAGAAAATAATAAATGATATATATACTGATAACTTTGTTTTTAACAATATTTAGACATTGGTATCACTTCTAAATGTTTCCTAGTTTTAGCGAGTCTTTCTTGGGTTTGTTAGACTATTGCTAGTAATTTATCAAGAAACATAAATTGAATGAATGGCTTCTCACTAGTAGATTTGGAGTTCGCTAAAATTCTAACTTTTCCCAGTTGGGTATTAAGCCCCCAACCAAAAGTTACCATTTACTGCTGTTAAAATGTATATCAAGAATATATTAGCTGGCTTGAACCTACTTGATGACATGGCCATATAATCGCTAATGATAAAATATTTGCTCACGTAGTGCTATCGTTCAAAATTGAAACCTAAGATCACTAATAAGGGTAGTATGTGAAGTCTCAAATGTCTTGAGTTTTATGCAAGAACATTTGTATTTTTAACCATATTATTATGGGATTTCTAAAGGCATGTTTGAATGTTAGCAAATACATGGAAAGGAACATAAAATAGTAATTTCGTTTTACACACAACTTGGCATCCTTAGTGCAAACTTTGCCATTTCATTATCTGCTATTCGTAATCACAACTTTTTTAGAATCCACATGAGGTAAAGATTAGTGCTAGAACCTTTGCTTGTTGCTCTAGTTTTTTCATGTGGAGCATGACTAGTTCCTGCTATCATCTATAGTCAAAAGTCGAGTATATCTTCATAAAATCTTTGATTACAACATTCTATCTATGTTGACATGGAAAAATGACCTTGTGGACGTGCACATGGATCTTACTGGTGCACGCACACTTAATTCCTAAAATACACCTGATTCATTCCCAGAATACCCCTGATTCATTCTCAAAATACACACATCACCTTTCCACATCGACTTTATGCGGTTGGAGCGGACAATGATCACGAACGATGAGGTCGGAGTTGAATGCCGTTGCTGTTGACAATGTGATCGGAGCCGAGTTATAGATCCGGAAAGAGAGATCTACTAATTTAATAATCAAAGTAGCAACACGTAATAATAACAAGATACCTGAATACAAAAGAATGTGTATTCTCCTCTCAAAACGTCAATAGAGGACGTTCACACTCGTCTAGCCTATTGAATCTCTCAATGTCTCAATAATGGCCTAATCCTCCATGACGGCTAGACCTCCATATTAATAACCCTAATTAGGGTATCAGCATTAGAGGGGGTGTGCGCGCGGCCCGACTAGCGGGTAAGTCGTGGGTTCGGGTTCTCCTCCGTGAGTAAACCTGAAACCCATCAATACTCCCCCCAATGAGTCACCTTGTCCTCAAGGTGGAAGTCTGGAAATCGCGTCGCCATCTCGTCCATCTCCTCCTACGTGCTCTCATGCTCTGGCACACTCTTCCACTGTATCAACACCTGGCGCTCTCCTATGTTTCTACGTCGAACTCCTTTCAATGTCTCAGGCTCCATCCTCACCTCCATGTCAGCAGTCAAGGTCTCCGGTAGGGAAGGTGAAGGTGAGTGGTCGCCGATGACCTGGCGTAACTGAGAAACATGGAATACTGGGTGAATAGCCGATCCTGGGGGCAACCTCAGCCTATAGGCCACCTGTCCAACCCTCGCCTCAACCTCGAAGGGTCCGTAGTATCGTGGTGCCAGCTTCTCATTCCTCCTGTGAGCCAAGGATCTCTGCTTGTATGGGGCAATTTCAAATACACAGTATCTCCCATCTCGAACTGAATGTCACGACGGTGCAAGTCTGTCCTAGCCTTCATGACATGCTGCGCCCTCGCCAGATGGAGCTTCAGCTCCTCCAAAATCCGATCACTCTCCGTCAAGTACTGCTCAACATCCGACGCTGGTGTCGTCTCATGCCCATAATGTAATAATGGGGTCTCTGTCATATAAGATCCTGAAGGGTGTCGTCTTGTCTGGGCTGCTGTGTGATATGATGTATTGTACCAGTACTCTGCCTATGCTAGCCACCGAGCCCACTCCTTGGGATTATCCGAAATGAAGCACCGTAGATAGGTCTCCACGCTCCTGTTCACCACATCTGTCTGTCCATCGCTCTGGGGATGGTACGCTGTGCTCCGTCGCAACGTTGTCCCCTGCAGCCTAAACAGCTCCTGCCAGAACCTGCTCACAAACACCTTGTCTCTGTCTGAGACAATGGACTTCGGCGGTCCATGTAACCTGATGACCTCCCTCAAGAATACCTTTGCTACTGTCACTGCACGGTATGGATGCCGAAGTGGAACAAAGTGCGCATACTTGCTGAGGCGGTTGACAGTGTTCTAAATATCGGTCCGCAATCCGCATTATCAGCCACAATATCGGGTTTAACACATGGCCGATACGATATGTGGCCATTCATTGCGTTTTCCGATTTTGAGACCAATATCGCCGATATATCTGTCAAGACCCGATATTGAGGCCGCAATTTCGGTCTCTAAATAGCGGCTGGTTTTGGCTAAAATCGGGTTGTTGAATTTGCGCGCGGCGGGTTCAATTAAATATGTTTTAACTTACTCGACCCGTACCCGATACCCATTCTCATACATAAATCGAAACGATATCTCACATCCTTCGTTCCATCGATAGAAAAATCGGAGAAAGGAAGCCCAGGACCCGACGACGACTCGACGACTCAGCGGCTTCTCCGACTTTTCCGCTTCTCCGGTGAGTTTTTTAGATTCTTGTCAACGTTTTTTGCTTCTCCGACTATGTTTTTACTTCTCTATCGATTGTTGTTTGCTTCGCCATCGACAGTTCGAGAGTTCAGACGTCGTCGACAGTTCGAGAGTTGGGACGCCATCGACGGTAAGTTAAGTTCGACGCCATCGACGCCATCGACAGTTCGACAGTTCGAGAGTTCGACCCCATTCGCTCTCAGCTCGTTGGTGTTTGGAGCTTTCGAAGCTTTCAAAGCGTTCGATTGTGCGAATCCTCCCAGCCTCCCGTCCACGCCAAGCCTCCAGGCTCCAGTCCATGCCTCCACTTCACGCCACATTCGAAGCTGTTACGATTCGCTAGGGATTTGAAGATAAAAAGAGGATTTTTATTGGATCTCAGATCTGAAATTATAGGGAAACCTACTACAAATCAACTACTCGCTAAATAACAACTACAATTTAAAGAGACGACTAGCTAATGATTAATCTAGGGGATAAACTAATAAAAATAAAATACTCTCTCAATTTTCGCATAAGAATTAGGGCCGGCTCAACCCCCTTAAATAGCCAAATATCCCCCTAAATGTCATTTTACCCATTTGCCCATCCTCTCAATTACCGGCCGCAACACTACTCCGCCCCGGAAAAACCACCTTGTCCTCAAGGTGGTGCGTGAAGGGTATGGTCAGCTACTCCAAGTGCAGGTGCTCCTGATCATCGTCCACGCCGGCTTCCAACATGATCACACTCTCTTCTCCCTCTTCTTCGTCATTCACTATCAGGATCTGAAGAGTACGATTCCCGCACCGGTGCCCAGGAGTAAACTTCTCGTCGCATTTGAAACACAGGCCCTTGGTCCGTTTGTCACGAATCTCTGCCTCGGTCATTCTTCGTGTGTGTCCCCCGGTCGTAGATCCATTCCCTTCTCCTTGGTAACCACTGTACCGTCAGTGGATGTTGCACCTCCTGCGGCCCCCCTTTGCCCCCCTCCAGGATCCGGACCTCGAAAGGTAGAGCCTCCCCACGTCCCCCGGGCTCTTCTCTCTGTCTCCTGATGATCCTCAACCTTCCTGGCCAGTGTCATCATCCCACGCAAACCAACGGGCTCGAACTGTCTCAGCCCCGACCGTACCGTGGGCTTCAGCCCCTTCATAAAACAGCCCTCCAAGGACTCCTCAGAGACTCCCCGAACTCGGTGGCAGAGCGACTCAAACTTCTTGATGTAATCCCCCACGCTCCCCTCCTGCTTCAGCGAGTACAGTCTCTCGAAAACGCCGCCAGCCGGACCTCCTCCAAATCGCTCCGTCAAGAGCGTCGTAAACTCAGCCCAGGTCTGAAAAGGCCGCTGCTGATCGGTCCAACGGAACCAGCCCAAAGCCTCTCCCTCCAGGCAGACCCCTATCGCCCGTAGCCAATCCTCCCCTGGGACAGCGGACACCTCCAAGTACCTCTCCACCCGGTACAGCCAGTCGTCTGGGTCGCCTCCCTCAAAAACAGGCACCTCCAGCTTCCTCAGACGCCTCTCGACAGCGAATCCACCTCTCTCCTGCGGCTGGAATCCTCCCCTGTGCTGGTATCCCTGTCGCCTGTCTGGAACATACGCCTCAGCCCGCTCACGGTAGCCCCCCTCTGCTCCGTGCCCCTGCCAGTCTCCCTGATGGTGTCCAAACTCCGCCTGGTGGCCTCCTGGAGGATCCTGGTACGCTCTCCAATCTCCCGTCACTCCCCCAAAGGGTGGGGGCTGAGTCGACGGGCCTCCTGTGATCTGGTGGGGCCCTCCACCCTGCTGCAATCCTCCGCCGGGTCCCCCAAAAGTCTGAAAACCTCCAGATTGCGCTCCACGAACCTCGGGTGGGGCCCCCGGGGGACGGGGACCCTGCGGAATCAACTGTCGGACGTCCTGGGGGCCGGTGGGCCCCCCCAGGGGTCGGGCGGGCCTCGGATCCCCCCTCTGGGGTCGGCCGAGGCCCCCCAGGCCGCCGCCTGGGCCGGCCGGCCCTGGAAGTGGGCCGGCGGGCCCCAGGCGGCGGCGGCCGAGTCTGCCGAGGCCGCCTGGGGGGGGGGGGGCGGCAGGGTCGGCCGCCCCTCCCATGGCCCTGGCGGCCTGCCGCCGCCCCCCAGGGGGTTCGCCGACCCCCTCAGATGTATCTGGGGGGCCGGCGGCCACACTGGGGTGTTCCGGGTGGCCGGAACTCCCCCACAGGGGCTTGTGTCGTCGCGGCGCGGTGGCGCGTGGGCTTGGTGGATCCCCCATGTGTTGTCTCCTTGGTCAAACCCTCCATCGCCGTCTAGATCCGGTTCGTCTTCCAAAAAAATTGTCTTTTTACCCTTGTCCTTCGCCAAAGGTGGCTCCTTTTTGCTCGGATCCGCTTTTGGGATAAGATGAGCGGTCAACGCCGCTATGGCCTCCGTCAACTCCGAAAGTTTGGCATCCGTTTTCACTTGATTGGCTTGTATCTCCGCCATCTTGGCCTCCGTCTTCTCTTGATTTTCTTTGATCTCCTTCCGGATCTCCGCGGCCGACTCCGCGTCTTCCTTCCTTAGATCGATGAAACCCTTGCTAATTTGGGCTTCAATCCTCTCAACCTTCCCCTCCAAGATTTCAATCCGCTCCGTTGCACGCGTGTTTGCCATGGATCAAACCGCTCTGATACCAATTTGTTACGATCCGCTAGGGATTTGAAGATAAAAAGAGGATTTTTATTGGATCTCAGATCTGAAATTATAGGGAAACCTACTACAAATCAACTACTCGCTAAATAACAACTACAATTTAAAGAGACGACTAGCTAAGGATTAATCTAGGGGATAAACTAATAAAAATAAAATACTCTCTCAATTTTCGCATAAGAATTAGGGCCGGCTCAACCCCCTTAAATAGCCAAATATCCCCCTAAATGTCATTTTACCCATTTGCCCCTCCTCTCAATTACCGGCCGCAACAGAAGCATCTCCAAGTCCAAGCCTCCAGTGACCCAGTCCACGCCAAATGCACGGTAAGTTAAGTTTTCTCATTATTTACCGTTAAGTTCTCTTTTTTACATTTTTTATTGGTTACGGTTTTTTTCAATTTTTAAGTTTATTTTTTAAGTTCTTGGTTCTTTTCGCTTGGAGCACACAGAGTCACGGACACATACTAAGGTCAAATGTGAAGTTTTTTTTTCAGTTTTTAGCAAACCTCTTGCTCTTTGACTTTGATGCAAGTGGTCTCAATAAACATTGAAACGAGTTAAGCATTTTAGTGTCAATTGTGAATTGCCTTATCTTCAACATTACTGACATTTGCCTGATGGCCTTGCTCCATTCCTGATGCCAAAGCATGCTTCCTTTTCCTTTGTAAACTGATGCAATGTGTCACTTGTTGATTTTTGGTATGTGCATGTTAGAAGACAATGTCACAAATGGCAGTAATGTTGGAGATGATGCAATTGAATTGAATTTTATATTTATATCAGTATATAAAGATTAGAAATCCTTTTCAGTCCAACATTTCTCGTCATTGTTTGTTCTGTTCGACTTCTACCTAGTGTGAGCCAATTTCGTTCCAATGATATGCGCTAACATTAATTTAGCTCGGGTCTTAATAAGCACTAGCATGCCGCCCAAAATTTGCATGTCACAAAATATTTACATTTTACATTCTGAATTTCTAATTATACATTGATAACATACTGGATTTCTAATTATACATTGCTAACAAAGTATTTACATTTATTTACCGCTCTTGCTTTTTTGATGCTATCGATTTGTTATTTGCCAATTCTTTTGCATGATTATCAGTAATTCTTGCTACAATTAAAAATATTGTTGCATCAAGCCTGCAAAAAAAAATCAAAGAGAACACAGAATTAGTTATTAAATTAATAAAATTTAAAAGTAGTATTGACATGTGAAAATTGAAATATGCATCGATGAGTAACATGATTGACTATTAAGAATGCAAACAGCCAAACATCCATGGTCAATGTAGAGGTATGTCCATGACTCCATATATAGCATTATTTTTGACAATATTCAATTGTTACTTATTTGTATCATTGTTGGCTTGTTTTAATTTATTTATTAACATTTTTCAACGTTTGTTTTCATTATGATTTAAGGTGTAGGATTTTTGCTTTCTAGTTTGTGATGATGGTGTCATCCGGAGCTTCTAGTAAAACTGTTCCAAAAGGTGACCCTTGCTGGGCATATGGAAAGCAAGTGGATAGCCATAGTACGGCTAAGATTCAATGTAATTATTGCAATCAAATTGTTAATGGAGGTATTACCCGGTTCAAGGCACATCTTGCGGGAAGAAGGGGAAATGTCAGGCCAATGGTAGTGTTCCTGATGATGTGAAGAGCAATGTGTTAGAAATTCTTGCTAAGTTTGAGAAGGAAAAGGAGCGCAAGGCGACGTGAGTGCAAGCTTTAATGGATGATGTTAACATTGGTGGAGAGGAACATGCTCAATATGAACATGAGAGTGGGACCCACCAGGAGTCTTCCTCACGATCGAGTACCTTTTCTACATTTAAGAAGATAGGGCCGATGGATATGTATGCCACTTAAGCTCCAGCAGATTTGGATGTTGCTATGGGAAAGACAAAGCAGACTACACTTGATTCGAAGGAGAAAGAAGAGAAGGGAGAACACGATCTGATATATTGCGAGGTGGTTCTTTGAAGCCGAAATTTCTTTCAATGCTGCAACACTTGGATCATTTCAGCAAATGTTGCATGCTGTAGGTCAATTTGGGCCAGGCTTGGAGGCTCCCACTCCTTATGAGCTAGGAGAGATGTGTCTTGAGAAGGAGGTGGAGGAGAGACATAAAAGATTGAAATCTTTCAGAGAGAGCTATATCATTCATGGATGCTCCATTATGACAGATGTTTGGTCAGATCGAAAGCAACGGAGCATCATGAACATAATTGTACACTGTCCAGCAGGGATTGCTTTTCTGGACTCGGAGGATGTTTCGGCTGAGCGCCATAGTGGTGCGTTTATTCATGCTTTTGTTGATAGTGATGTCGTTCCGATAATTATCGATAATACGTCTAATAATATGGCAGCGACAAAAATACTGGCAGTGAAGAGGCCAAGGATCTTTTGGACGAGTTGTGGCGCACACACCGTTAATTTGATGCTCATGGACATTGCCAAAATTAAGCCGATCAGGAGTGTCATTACAATGGGCAGAGATGTCTCCATTTTCATTTACAGTCACACCATCACTCTGAGCATGATGAGAGACTTCACAAAAGGAGACATAGTTAGGCCTGGCGCGACTAGATTTGCCACTGCCTTCTTATCTTTGAGTTCACTGAGAGATAAGAAAAAAGAATTAAAGCAGATGTTTAGTTCTGAACAATGGGAAGAGTGTGACATTTTCAGCAAGCCTGCAGGAAGGAAGGTAATCATAATTAAAATTTATTTACATTGA